>KZ308580.1:60512-75289 GCA_000376725.2 Ladona fulva | reverse complement strand
GTAATGAAAGTTTAGTGTACAGAAATATTTATAAATAATAACCTAATACAAAGTGAAGATAACTTACAATTGGTAGTCCACAAACTAAATCTGTTATCTAAAGATTACAACATGAAAATTACTATTAATTATTAATCTGAAATGAGTGTGCCCCCATCCAAAGGTCAACTCCGTAAGTGGCCGTCATTGTATGTACCCGTTGGTGGCCGCTCAATAGAGGTGTCACTGTATGTTATAACAAAAAGTTATGGGATATTGGCAAGAAAGGAAAGTAAGTACATTATATGGGGAATGTATAAGTATAGGGAGAGATATACGAGAAAAGATATACGTGCATTTAGTCACGTACGCATCGGGAAAAAGAAGCAATAATCTCCTCGGGCAGCGCTTATCAGAATTGCGGAGTTGTGGCCAGTTGTTCGTACAGAAACTCTTCCTTATCACCTCGGCGTTCTTGTTTGCCGTCGCTCCATCAAACATAGCGTCGATTGATGGAGCAATACGGTCTCCTTCATTTGATATATATTTTATATAAACAACCAAGTCATCCGCAAATATATCGCTATGTATCCAGAAGCTTGCGAATTTTCTTGTCGATACTCATATCCTCGTTTTCCATGACGAACATTTGCAATTGAGTATTGCGAAAGAAATAAGTAAGTGGAGTCAACAAAGTAATGCAAAATTTTCTAAAAATATTTAAACCTTAGGATTAACTAACGTATGTTTATCAATTATATTTTGAACCTTCTCCGTTGCTTTTGCATTTTGAGTATAATTCCTCTATAATTTCAGTACCAAAATGGGTTATTCCCTACCTTACCAATTATCCCATCATGCATTTGGCTGCTTAGTATTCTAGTATGTAATACCATTTCAGAATAAAACATGCGTAATACAACTCAAAACCTGAAGACAACTATTTGTAAGTACGCCTTTCGGCATGTGGCAGGGGGTGCATGCACCATGCCTCAATTCCTCCAATCAATCAATCTCTCGATTAATTTCTGGTATCGTTACCGTAAAAGGGAGTTCCCGAATAGATTCCTCTAGCATCTATTTCCCTGATCTTTCTCATAGTATCAGAACGGGCTAAGTAAAATGGTGGACGTATTAGAATGGCTACATCTTCGCTGAACGTGCCTTCTCTAAAATTATTCAGTAAATTTGTCCTTAGTTTAAATCTTCTATCTTCTAGAGATTTCCATTCTGCGTCCTGAATCATTCGAGTATTTCACACTGATTTATCGTAGCAATTCTCCACAAAACGTATCGCCTTTCGCTGTACTTTCTCTAATTCACGAATACAACACTATTCTGCCCATGCACTACACGTATATTCAAGGTGAGAGCTGAGAAAAGCAACGTAACATCGCTCGCGGACTTTTTCTTCGCCCCGACCGACTATTCTCTTAACGAAGCCGAGTTTCTACATTGCTCATTAATTATGGAAGTGTGTACTCCATGTTAAGTGATTTCTAAGGGTTACTCCTAGATGTTTCAGTGAATCTGTCTTTGATAAAGTTTTCCTTCGGAGGCTACACGAATGATCATTGGCATTAGATTTCTAATCGAAGAAGTTATTGGCTGAACATTTGTCCATACTTATCTCCGATGCCATTGATCTCAACTTTCGATAACACATTTTGCTCTATAATTATACTTTAAAAGGCATTTTGTTGTTATTACGCGACCACTAAATTGAATTTGGTTACAGGAGCTGAATTGGAAACGTACACAACCGTAATTAATAAATATCTAATGATTGATTCCATCAGAATCTGCGTCGGTTAGGCCTCATCTTGAATGTGCATCAAGTATATGGGATCCGGCAGACGAAACTTGCATCCGTGAACTCGAGAAAGTGCAACGGAAAGCGATACGTTTTGTTAAGAAGTGCTACGATAAAAAAGCAAGCGTTACCAAAATGCTGTCAGATGCAGGTTGGGAATCCTTAAAAGATAGGAGACTAGAAGCTAGATTGCGATTGCTTGATAAATTTAGGGAAAGTACATTTGCGGAAGATATAGTAGATATTATGAGACCCCCCTGCTACCTTGGACGATCCGACAATGAGCGCAAAATAAGAGAAATAGATGCTAGGACGAGTCGTTTTAAGAATTCATTCTTTCCGCGAACTATACATGATAATAATAGTTTGCACTCAGTTTGGGAGTGCATTGAATACGACGAAACAACCGCAGTGTCCTTGGTTGCAATCCCGGGTTCGAAGATGCTCGCTTAGTGTATGATGCGACGAAAAGGTTGGAGATGTTAAATTAACTTAGCTAGGTCTAATCTGGAGTTTTCGGGGAGTAATTGGGCTCCAGCGGATGCAGCGAATGCTCGCGAACTTGAGAAAGTGCAGCGCAAGGCAATACGATTTGTTTAAAGATGGAAAAGCAAGATGGATGGATGGCTATGAAAATATCTCAGGCGCAGGTTGGGGATCCATGAAAGAAAGGAGTTTAGGCTGCGATTGCTTTATGAATTCAGAGAAAGTACATTTGCGAAAGACGTAATCGGTGGTCTGCGACACCCTTCTGCTACTTTGGCCAATCTGAGCGTAAAAGAAGAGTAATTGATGCGACACAAGTTGCTTTGGGGACTCATTCTTTCCTCGAACGATATGCGACGTCAAGTTAAAGAAGGAACTCGAAATCCTGGTTCTTAAACCCCCTGCCATAGGCCGAAAGGCGGGTTGTACGGTATTCATGCAGATGAACATTTAGTTTCGACAATTAATTATGGTCGGAATAAACAAGAGACAACTAATGAAGAAATATTTAAGCGATTAACTTATAATTTATATTTATACCTTTGAAAGACTTTATTTTTCGATAACTACGCGATCAAGATATTCGATAATGTAGTTAAATAAAATGATTATCCTACAGTACAACTCCATATTTTGCATCGCAATCACACCCCAAAGAAGTATTCGAAGGAATGGCCTAAAATGTACCGATTTGAACAAATACATCAAACAGAATGTACAGAAGACCATTACGAGAGAATTTCTTCGATGGCAGAGTTCATCTTTTTGCCACACGACGAAGTTTATCTCCTCTCTGACGTCAGCGCACTTGATTTGGTGTTTCTTACGCCAGATGAAGCCGAGGGGCCCCTCTTCCCCTGGCGGAGATATAAAAGATACGCCCCACGGACGAGAGCGTCACTTGGGCGTCTCTTACTCGACAAGAAAGAGGTAGAAAAAGAGGTAGAGGAAGGCCCACAACCGTTATTCAACAGAGACAGAGAGTTTATCCTGCACTCAAGGTGAGACATTGCTCTTATTCTTATAAAGTACTTTCAAATTCAATCCTTGTCTATTCTTAGTTCTTGTCCATAATCGTCAATTCATTCATCCGTCCTTGCAAAAGGTTATAAAGTTCTGTTCTTAATAATAAGAGCCATACCGATAGCATTACTCATTAGACTTTGCTTTTGAGGACTATTTTGTGTTTAACTTATCTCCTTCAGCTATGCTTTTTCTAATTCTCGGACACTTATCGCCTCATACAATTCACGCACGACTAACGCGAATTAACATCGCTCGCGGACTTTTCTTGGCTCCGACCAACTACTCTCTTTATTAAGCCAAGTTTTCCTTTTATCTCTTCAAAAATTGGCCATGTTTTCCAAACATTTCTGTTTTCGTCGTGTATCTTGACAAATATCGGGAAATGCGCTGTTTCTTTTGCAGAATTTAATTAGAAATAGTGGTCCTTCGATATTAACGCAAGTTTCCAAAGAGAGGCAATCATTATAGATATTTATTTTAGTCGTGAAATATTTATGTAGGTTCTAAATTGCGGGGAATTTAATAAAATAAACGGAAAATTAGTGAAAATTTGCAGCGATAAACAACTCGTCCCCTTGACGACAATTTTTATATTAGTTATTCACGATCGCTTGTCACTTCCCTTGTATTTATGTTCTACAATCAATTCAGTGGATTTGGTGACGCATTTTCCAACAGCTTTCTTAGGAATATCCTCGGTGACGCCTTTGTCTTTGGAAATGTCTCAACATCGGGGAATTTGTTTGTCTTTCGTAGCACTCAGCTTCTGCGGCGTTACTTATTGTCGATGGTTTTCCTTGAATGGAAGAGAAGTTGGCCAATTGAGAAGTACCGCTTGAGATCGCTTCCTTTGCTAGTGATTTACGCCCAACTTCTTACACGTTAAACTATAATGGTGTAACATTGTGGTATTGACTTGTAGTCCAGTCAAATTAGACACAGGCTCGACTTTAATTTTAAGACTTTCTTTAATGATGTGGTTTAAAATAACATTTCATGTGATTGCATTTATCTAATTGTGTTTTAATTAGCTTCATATGATATATTTAGAATTATTAATATTTATATCTTCTGATTGTTCTTTTTCATGGAAGTTAAACACACTAATTTTAATGCACGTTAAAGCTGCTGAGTGAGGGTCGTATTTGAAGTTAAAATGTATTTTGTTGAAAAGAACTGAAATCTATTCCATTTACAGATTTAGTGGAGGAATCGGTATAAAACATGGAGAGTAATCCGCAGTTGCAGGCTGAAGGGGGGCCGTCAGAGGAATATGCTGACATTTTGAGAGAAATTCAGGTGAGAGAACTTTAATTTTGAAGTTCCAGTGCAAAATATTAGTTGTAATAGTTCCCAATGACTATGAGATGACCGATTAATTCCAATATCGTAACTCAGTGTTTTGAAGGGATGGATTCAGTAGTAAGATTTGCTGCCATCGTGGTGAAATAATGTGACCTATCGCCGTTTCCAATTAATTTGTGGGAAGAGCTTATTTTACACTCAGAAACAATGCGAGGGTTTTTCAAACAATGTTCCGTTCTCTTCAAACAGACATTCCGACGGACAGGCGAAATGTAGTTTTAAAACTATAAGAAGTGGTAAATGAAAAATGACCACTTTGGAGGATACGATAGTCACGAAGCTCAAAGTGAGCGAGTTCATGTTTCTATTGTTTTTCTTTGCGCCGTTTTCAATTCTGTTGGTGCGATATTATATTCATCATATTCATTATAGTTAACATTAGTTACAATGCATTGTTTGCATACTTAAATAGCAGTGTATCGTCTTAACCAACTGAAAGTCGGATTTCCTTAATTTGTCCCATTGTATTAATACCTCTTCAATGTCATATGATAAAAATTACTGTCCTTGTACAAATTATCCGTTTATATGAGGCTTCCTATCATTCCAGGACTAGTTTCAACTTGTTAATCAATTTAAAAAAAGAATGTCTATAAAATGTTTCAAGATATTGATTTTTCTGAAAAGGATTCTCAATGCTCAACACTTCAGCAGATAGTGACCGAAAAGATTTTTCACGACTTTAAATTTCCTTTTTCAAATCTTAGGCAACTAAGGAATGTTTATCCATAAGTTTATCTGTAATTTCAGTTTGATATATTACCTAGTCGCTGTCATTAATTTCCTCCATTTCTATACGAAGGCCAATGTTTCTCTGCTGTTTTTCCACGCAACCCTAGAGTATTTTCAAAACCAATAACTGCACCATTTTCAAAGTACGCAGGTCATAATCCTATTGCTCATGCATACAATTCTATAATGTCCTATTTACGATGTATGGGCCCGTATGATCCCTGGTTCGATCCCAGAGGTGTCAATCCGTGCTTATTGGAAATGCATCCAAAGTTCTCTCTTGTTTTATTTGATTTATTTATTTCATTTGCATAATTTATTTATATTAAATAGTCCCAAGAAGGATAGACTAGTACAAAGCAAAAGCTAAACTGACATATATTCCGATACTTGATGTCGAATATTATTTTCGATTAAAATGCGAAGTGGCGCGACGAAATCAGTGAAATTGCTGTACATAATATTATTTGGAGATAAAAAATCCCTCCTCTTGAACTTCATGGATTTATTTGAAAATATTATAATTAATATTCGCCCAAAAGAGTAAGTCAATCCATTTTAAAATCAATGGTAATGTGAAGATAATCTATTCGAAGAGGAAAAATATTCCGAAAAAGTAAATTATCTGTTTATCATAATGTCAGTTGTACCCATCATTGCTTGGACGTTCGTGGTCATTTCGCGCATATGGGCCCCCACCGGAAATCGAACCCGGGACCGCTTTCACCAAAGTTGAGCGATATTGTAACTGTCCTCCTTCTTAAGTAGTCAACCCTGAGGTTGGTTTGCAACAGCACTCATTCCGATCTTCGCCCTGCTTTCCACCTCTTCATAATGTGCAACGGACATCGGCCATGATTTGCTGAATGTAGGACAGTCTTCGACGGTTTCTTCCTACAGTCATTCCCTCCACTTTTGCTCGAATTATGCGGTTTCCACGTACGATGTGATCGATTGATTTGACTCGTCTTCTTTGAATCCATAATGTCCTTGTCTCTTTTACTCTTCTAAACACTTCTCCATTTGTTACTCCTTCAACCCAGCTGATTTTCAGCATCCTACGCTTGCACCAATATGCTTCAAATGCGTCCAATCTTCTCGTATCCCAACAGTCCACGTCTCACATCCATACGAAACAACACTCATGCTTTCATGAATAATTTCCTTGTACCAATGTTTCTATTGGTAAGGACGTTTTTCTTTCGGTTAGAGGCAAACTTAGCTTGTTGAATTCTACTTATTATTTCCCGTTAACATATTTTGTGATTCTACCACCCAAATAGGTAAATTCTTGATTCTCTTCCATTTGTTCTGTTCCTAACATTTATTCTCTGTTCCTTGGCTTGATTTGTGCTGCATGTCATTACTTTAATTTTCTTGCTATTTATTTTCATATTGTATTTCTCCTTGAGAATTCGGTCCATTTCATTTACAATGTTTTCTAAGTCTCCCACTGTGTTGGTAATTACAGCAATATCGTCAGCATATCTGCTCATGTCAATTTTCCCTCCGTTCACCTCGACCCCTACCTCGAGTATTTCTCTCACTTCATCCATAGCTTCTTGAATGTATGCGTTAAACAATATAGTGGAGAGAGGACATCCTTGTCTTGCGCCTTTTCTTATGGTTGCCTCTTCCGTGCTATTTTGACCGCAGCCAACTCGTCCCTGTACAGACCGAAAATCCCTCTCCTATCCTTAAATTTTAATACTGATTTCTTTAGTATTTTAAACGTACCATTTGGCATTATCGAATGCCTTCTAAAGGTCAATGAATGCAACACAAGTTGGTTTGTTCTTTCTCATTTGTTTTTCGATCACTAGTCAGTATGGCCTCCCTGGTTCCCATTCCCTGTCTGAAGCCAAGCTGATCTTCAGATAGTAACCTTTCTGTACTTTTCTTATTATAATTTTGATCAGAATCTTGGAAGTGTGTGACAAAAGGCACGGTTCTGTGCTGTTCACATTTCCTGGCTGCTACAGACTTTTTAGGTATAGGAATTATTGTGCTCCTTTGGGAATCCTTGTGGATTTCTCCAATGTCGTAGATGTCTCTGATAAGCTGCAAGAGTTCCGTAACCAGCTTTCTTAAACAGTTCAACAGGAATGTCATCAAAACCGGCTGCTTTTTTGTCTCGAAATTCTTTAAGAGCTTTGTCAAATTCCTCCTGCAGGATATAGTTTCCTTTATCTTCTATTTCACCCTCACTTCCCTTGGTATATGCAGATAAAGGTACTCCTTCATACAACTCTTCTATGTATTCTTTCAATGTCTTATTTACGTCTTCTGCAAACAGTAAAACTCCGTTTTTATCTTCAATGTTACCTACAGTTGCTGTTTTCCGCCTTTTGGAATATTTGTTGACTTTTGTGTATTCTGCATCGGCCTTTCCTTTCTTCGTGTCTTCTTCTATTTCCTTACATTATAAAGTTTTCTGTTAGCTTTCTAGCTTCTCTGTTTATCAGATCTGTAGTTTGCTTGACCATGGTCACTAGTCACATTCTTATACCGTCTTCGTTCTTCTATAAGACAGATTACGTCTGTCGTTATTCATTCTTTTCTATTTTTTCTTATTGCTATGCCGCAAACATTTTCTGCTGCTTTGTGTATGGTAGACTTAATTTGTTCCCACCGTTACTTTTATATATATTTCTTCTGAAAGTTTAGTACACACCGTGGTTAACAGAAAATCCAGTGTTACACAAACTTGGATTTTCTGTTATGCTATGTTAAGCTATGCGTATATCTTATTTGTTGTTGTTAAAATATAGTTTCTTTAAAACACTGAACGTACTACGTTGGAATGTTTACAGACCTTAATAACGGAAATTCTTCAAAGTACGGAGAGAGAGCCACCAATGCAGGATGAGGAGGGACCATTCTCACCAGTAGTACCTCAAGAAGAATGTGCCAAACGTTGTAGAGAATTTAAGGTAAGAGAACATTAATTTCAAAATTCCAGTACGAGATATTAGTTATTAAAAGTTCATAATGACAGTGAGATGACGGAAAGATGCCAATACTGTATTCTGAAAGAATGACTTGAATAGTTAGAGCTGCTGCGATGATGGTAGCGTAAAATAATCTGCAATCCAATGAATTTGTGGGAAATGTTTATTGACATGACAATCTGAACCGATGTGAGGGTTTTTCAAAGATTGTTGGAAATAGTTTAAACATTAATTGAATGTAATTTATTACTATAGTTTGAATATCATTGATTTTACTGCATAAATTACAATGTTGTAATATTTACAGTCTTTCCTGGTGGAAATGAAGGACAACTTGGTGGAAAGGCGACCTTTGCGAGATGCAGAGGGCCCATCGACGTCTAAAGCACATTCCGAAGTATCTGCTGAACAACTGGAGGAACATCAGGTGAGAGAACTGTTGTTTTGAATTTCCGTTACAAACCATGAGTTAGCAATAGTGCACAGTGACTGTGAGATGACGGAAAGATGCCAATATTGTGCAGTTTGGAAGAATGACTTGAAAGTTTACAGCTATTGCGACGATGGTAGAGTAAAATAATCTGCACTATCTCTGTTTCCAATTAACTGGTGGGAAATATTTAGTGACAGGACAATCAGAAGCAATGCACAGTGGGCTAGAATCGAAAAAAGATGGCCAAAAATACAAAAGTTGTTTTTTTTGGGAGAGGACTTTAAAATTTCACGTCTCTAGTCTTTAATAAATTCTGAATAAAACTATGTTAGTTATGAATGTTAACTGCTAAAAATCACAATGATACAGGGGGTCAAACTTGAATAATTTTGCGAAAAATACCAGTCTTCGAAATTCCTCAACTTCAAGCTGATGCTGATCCCAAGTAAACTAAATCTTTGGCTAAAATATGATTTCATGCTATAAATCTGATATTTGTCCCTTATTATAGTCGATCTCAATGACCAACGTTGAATAATTGCGTACTTTATGTAAAGAAATTGGGCAGAACCCTTAATTTAAAGAGAATTTTTACCTAAAGAGAGGAAAATAGTGGTAATAGACATAGGCTAACACGGTCTATGTGTTAGACACGGGCTAAGATACATCACGGTATTCTTTGAAGCATTTGGGAGAGGAATCTGGAATGAAATCTTGCGACCGTTAGCGACGCAGATAATAAAACGGACTTTTAGACATCGCTGCAAAGACCAAATCCGCTCTCCATGGCGATCTCGGTTTTGAGAAGAATTACGGACCAACACACTCCTTAGCGGAATGTCCCGTGAATAAGATATTAGAGTGAGCTTCCATACAACATTTTATAGAAAAATAAGACATATTCACCAAATCTCCTTAAAGCAAATGGACATTTAACAACGACTTACTGCCTCTGTCAAATCTCAGGATTGAGCAACAATTTTTAATTTCTACCTCTAATAAGTATTTTTTGTTTCTTACGCTTATCTCTCTGTCCTTAAGAGATCCCTCAATACTATAGAAAGCAACCCTACTGTATATCTGACGTTGTCTGGGCGACCACCGCATTGCCCCCTAAGTAAAATATCAAGGGCTCGTTTTATGATACTCTGCTGCCCTTTTCATGATTAACCCTTACACCTCATACTGTATATTTGCCATTCCTTGTTAGAAATGCATACATAGTTTCATTTCAAGTTTTGCCGCGGAGAAGGTTAGCTGTGTTCTTGTGTTCTCTCTGTGACTTCTTGCATTCTTTCAATCGCAAATTCTTCAATAAACAACCCGCAGCATTCCCTGTTAAATTGATGAAAATNTGAGGAGGGTCCATCCACAGCATCTCTAGAAGAATATGCTAAACGTTTGAGGGAAATTAAGGTAAGAGAACTTTAATTTCAAAATTCCAGTACGAGATATTAGTTATTAAAAGTTCATAATGACGGTGAGATGACGGAAAGATTCCAATATTGTACTTTGAAAGAATGACTCTAATAGTTAGAGCTGCTGTGATTATGGTAGCGTAAAATAATCAGCGATCCAATGAATTTGTGGGAAATGTTTATTGACATGACAATCAGAACCGATGTGAGGGTTTTTCAAACAGTGTTGGAAATAGTTTAAACATTAATTGAATGTAATTTATTTGTTTAGTTGAAATTATTTTATTTTGCGGCACTATTACAATGTTGTAATATTTACAGACTTTCCTGGTGGAAGTGAAGGAAAACCTGGAGGAAATAGGACCTTTGCGAGATGCAGAGGGCCCATCGACGTCTAAAGCACATTCCGAAGTATCTGCTGAAAAACTGGAAGAACATCAGGTGAGAGAACTATTGTTTTGAATTTCCGTTACAAACCATGAGATAGCAATAGTGCACAGTAACGGTGAGATGACCGAAAGATTATAATATTGTAACCCAATATTTGGAGAGAAAGAATTAATAAGAAATAATTGCTGCCATCATTTAAAATAATCTTCAGTGTTGCCGTGTCCAATTGATTTGCGGATATTTATTTGTGACAAGCAGACCATATATCACACTTTATCAACACACTTTTCATTCTCCTTACATTTCAAGTGAATGTTTCAACGAACAGGCGAATCCCAATTTTAAAAATGTAAGGACTTGTTAATCTGGAATTTAAAAAAATCTAACCGTCTTGAACGAGATAACAAAGTGGAACTCAAAGAGAACAAGTTTGTGGTGATATCGTGGTAGTGCAGTTGATAGAGTTGACTCCCAACCTTCGAGGGGAGTCATCTATGCCTAAGGTAGAGGGGACTTCCTTCCAGGTGGATATGACTCCCCCCTGGCAACTCAGTGTGTCGCCTCATTGCACTTCCGTTGCATTTACCGCATTACTTCACAAAACATTTTTATAAGTTTAACGATACCATATGGAAATGGTAGAGGATATTGCTATTTTAATTCATGTAAATGATTTACCAAGCAGTATTTCGTCCAGAATTCGGCTGTTTGCAGATGATTGCATAGTTTATAGGGAAATAAAATCTGAGGATGATTCAAGTGTACTTCAACGAGATATAGAGTTAATCGAGAAGTGGGCTCAATCAAATNCATCCAAGACAAGATGAGGAGGGTCCATCCACAGCATCTCTAGAAGAATATGCTAAACGTTTGAGGGAAATTAAGGTAAGAGAACTTTAATTTCAAAATTCCAGTACGAGATATTAGTTATTAAAAGTTCATAATGACGGTGAGATGACGGAAAGATTCCAATATTGTACTTTGAAAGAATGACTCTAATAGTTAGAGCTGCTGTGATTATGGTAGCGTAAAATAATCAGCGATCCAATGAATCTGTGGGAAATGTTTATTGACATGACAATCAGAACCGATGTGAGGGTTTTTCAAACAGTGTTGGAAATAGTTTAAACATTAATTGAATGTAATTTATTACTATAGTTTGAATATAATTTATTTTACTGCATAATTTACAATGTTGTAATATTTACAGTCTCTTCTGGTGGAAATGAAGGACAGCTTGGAGGGAAGGCGACCTTTGCGAGATGCAGAGGGCCCATCGACGCCTAAAGCACATTCCGAAGTATCTGCTGAACAACTGGAAGAACATCAGGTGAGAGAACTGTTGTTTCAAATTTCCATTACAAACCATTAGATAGCAATATTACATAGTGACTGTGAGATGACCGAAAGATGATAATATTGCAACCCAATATTTGGAGAGAATGAATTAATAAGAAATAGTTGCTGCCATCATTAAAAATAATCTACAGTGTTGCCGTGTCCAATTGATTTGCGGATATTTATTTGTGACAATCAGACCATATATCACACTTTATCAACACACTTTTCATTCTCCTTACATTTCAAGTGAATGTTTCAACGAACAGGCGAATTCCAATTTTAAAAATGTAAGGACTTGTTAATCTGGAATTTAAAAAATCTAACCGTCTTGAACGAGACAACAAAGTGAAACTCAAAGAGAACAAGTTTGTGGTGATATCGTGGTAGTGTAGTTGATAGATTTGACTCCCATATCTATACCTAATGTAGAGAGGGCTTCCTTCCAGGTGGAGATGACTCCCCCCTGGCAACTCAGTGCGTCGCCTCATTGCACTTCCGCTGCATTTACCGCATTATTTCACAAAACATTTTTATAAGTTAAACGATACCATATGGAAATGGTAGAGGATATAGCTATGAACATTCGCACCCAAAGTCCAGTCAATTTAGACACGAAAAAGGCCTAGCAAAAGGTCATGTAGTTCCAATTTTTTAATATGTTGTTAGGACCAATGTGGATAGCAATTTTGCAAGATCGAAAGACCTGTGGGAGCTGCTCTAATGCAAAAAAAACTTTCTTTGCTTCTTTTTCTGTTTTTACTTAATTTCTCCTAAAGTATGCGTCCTGCAGAAAAGGTAAATCAATTGTGTATTAATGTACATAACATTTTTCACATTTTAAGCTCACATTTAACTGCATACGTCCAGAACTTTCAGAGATTTGGCTCGTCATATACTGACCAATTAAAAAAAAATGAAAATTTTTCGTTTTAGTCGTGTATTTTGCCTGATAACCTGAGAAATACTCATTGCACGAGAAAACTTATAAGATATGAATTTGTAGCATATTAATTAGGCTTTCATTTAAATTCAAAATGATGCTCGTAGATCCAATAGTTCCTTCGAAAATGGCATAAAAGTAAAATTTGACAAAAGTGGTTTTCTGAAAAAAAAAACAAATACACCAATTTTGAGCAGAACAAACATCAAAGATATACTAAGGAAATAAGTTATTAGTAACCTTTAAATGTTTTGTTTTTCGTGTTGTTGTTACTTTGATTAACATCGCCTCAAGGACGAAGGAGATTTAAGTTACTTTTACTCCACAGTTGGAAGAGATTTAGATGGACATTTTCAGGCGCTGCGAAGTAAGAATTTAATATTCAGCTTCCGTAAATCCGAATAGCTTCCAAATTTAGATTTGTTTTACTGAAAGATTAGTTATATCTCCTTATTTTCTCGTTCATATACATTGCGAAATTTTTGCTCATTGCGTCCCATTACCACATGCTATCGTCGCATTCTCACGCTCAAGCAATGACACCACTCCGCTGAATCTGAGTTAGCCAGATAGGTGGCTGCCAGAATAAAAAAAACGGAATTTCGGCCCATTTTCAAACGTACCATCCTTTTTATCATTAAAATAGAAATGTCTTTTTCACACATATGATAAAAAAATCAGCCTAACTTTTATTGTTAATATAGTGTTTTGACATACCTGAAATGGGTTTGAAGAACAGAAGTTTTGATATTCTAAAGAAACAAATTCCTAAGTAATTCGACCATAATTTGAAATGTTATGTCTCTTGCCATAGATTTCCACAGAATATAGTCTTCCACGATAAATTTTAAAATCGATCAGTTACTTAATGACTTGATTAACCACTTCCTCCAAAGCAGTGGCAGCAAATATGTTTTACTTCACTCTCGCGATGAAAGAATAAATTCTGTTTTGAAATTGCCGTTTACTTTCAGCAGATAAATATGTAGTTATAACATGGTCATAGAAATACTGCATGGTCATAGAAATACACCACAAATATACTTAAGACAATTATAATATATTATTTAAAGTGGCGAAGAAATTACAACTATAGAACTTGCTTCATAACATGTTCAAAAATGGGTCGACATCTAACACTATTTGTCCGCTTCTTTCGCAGGACATTAAAATATTCTCTAGCTGATGACATCCTTAGCAAAAAGATGCTTTCCCTTCTACTTATTGTAGCAACTGCAAAATAATTCTATCAAATACTTGGTGGATTGATAAAGAAACAAAAGATAAATCCCGCCTGTGTTTTCTAAACTCTTCACTTGACTATGTAACACATATTATTGCCTTATCTTTTGGATCAACTGGAAAGATTTGCTGTATTTACAACTCGTGAGCACGAAACGTCTCTAACAGAACAACGTTCGTAATCAATGGAAAGTTTATTATTAGTCTGCAAGGAAATTTCATTGCTCTTTAACTCATGACTGTTCTCTGGGTACCATTTCAATGATGGTATAATCACACAGTATTGGAGCTATATCAATACATTTTATTATAATTCTTGTTAGTGCGTTTCGCTAAGAGCTTTATCTTTAATCGTACAGTAAAATCCTATGAAGTTAAGTATTAGTCAATCAGAAAATCTCCAAAACCAAAGGAAGGAGTATCCCTGATGAAGTTGTAAACTTGCTTTTACCACCAAAATTAAGTTACCGTAACACGGATTGTTAGTCATGATGTTCAAACAAAGTACATTCTGGATTTCTGAATGATTACTAAAATAGATTTAACAATTATAAACCAATTTATTTTTAAAGGAATAACAGGTGTGTAAAATAGCGACATGACTGGGAATTGAACCCAGGTCTCCCACTTTCCGGGCAGGTATTCTAGAATTATTATACTA
>KZ308580.1:15014-33673 GCA_000376725.2 Ladona fulva | reverse complement strand
TAAAAGTTGTACGTCATCAGCGAAGTACGAGATTTTCATCACGAATGACATATTGGCCATGTGTGCAACAGATGATTCTTTAGCAAAATAACTGCAACAACGTTTACTTTTGCTAAGCCCCATGCTGCGTTAGGAGCAATAAACCTCCCTAGGGCCCCGCTGTAAAGGGCCGAAAAGGGTAACTAGCATCGGCAGAGGTTTAAGAGTGCTTCGCGTCTGAGAGATATTTTTTCTGCCCAAGCCTCGGAACATGGATAGGATTCTACGAGAATACCGCCGGCGCGAAAGGGTTAAATTGCTGTGCGATATCCTTACGAAGAGTTTATTCGAATTTGACACAGAATAAGTATTTTGGTGGCGCTGAAAAGGTTGGTTGGCGTTGTGATGTTTCGCAGTTTTATAATTCCGTATAAAGCAGTCGACCTGAATATGTTTGCGAACTGGGAAATTGTGAGATGTTGATAATGTGCCATAAAATCTCAATGGAATCCTCTCAGCGTTCAGAAGGAATCGGCATCGAAAAGGTAAGAGGATTTCATAATCCAACGTGAGATTGAAGATTGATTGATAAGAGAGACGAATGGTGTTCGGAATCCATCATTTACGTAAAAGAATCACTCGAAGGACGTGCGCCATGTGTGTATGCCATTTAGACAAATTGTGCATTTTCCCATTCGCTTCAGATTTGTTTGGTGACTCCTTTACGTTTCGTTATTTCATATCTTTGGAATATTGAAAGAAACTGAATAATTTTACTGGTATTGCTTCCAGAGATGCTATTTTTTAACGTGAATTAAATACGAAAGGTAATTCAGTCCTCTGCTATTTATCCAAATCCATACTTAACGACTCGTTTCAACGCCATTATTATTTAATTTTTAACTCTTTTATTCGCCAATTAATTTAACTCTGATTGTTAACCTCTCCCTCTCAACAATCACACCATTGTCACCTTTAATCTCGGTTTTCTGCGTAATCTTGCGTATGGCTGCAGGAAGCGCTTCTGTGATGTAATTTGTAGAGGCGTTTCCTCTTCCATCCATCTGTTCTCTGGTCTTCTTCTTGGTCTCTCAGAACTGCTGACATCGGTCTATGAGGAGCAGAACTTGCTGTGTCCCAAGAGGACAGTGGTCTGCAGAAAGTGTGAGTCCTTTAGCCCCTAATTTGAAATTATGAATAATAATTATTTATTTTCGTCCGAATATATGCAGCACATATATAAAAGACATGTCAACATTCCTGGAATAAAAGTTGCATGAGAATTTTTCATTTAAACAGCAATACATTGCATTAGAGCAATAGCTCTGTTTCTCCCGAAACAGCTGGTTGCTAGGCAACCCGATGGAAACTTAATACTTAATGGGGAAGATCTTTATATGAAATTTTGCGTTGATACCTTCTCAAATTCTCTCGTCTTCTAATTCTCCGTGTCCCCCTCCTTCTAACCCTATGGGGAGCCGAAACAGCTGGTTGCTAGGCAACCCGATGGAAACTTGTGCGTAATTAATTATTCATAATTAACTAGTCATTTCATTTGTCAGTTTAAGTCAAGTAATAGAATCCTTTTATTCCTTTCTTTCCAGAAAAATGCAGACCAAAAGTATTATCGTCACCACAGCCAAAGCACGTTCCCTGGAAGATGCCGAGAACGTCTTTCCGGACGATTATTTCTTCTAAATTAGCGGAACATTGGCTTATTTCTGCTTCTCTAAGGTGCCATGCGGAAATCATTGTACCAGAGGATTCTTGAGGACTCAAATAGATGAACGTTGGTGGTAAGTTATGCAATTCTGATACATTTAAACATGGCGAGGAAAAGGTTGGTGCTCCAGGGTTCAACTCCTGGTCTCTCTGCACATGAAAAAACTTTTGCCAAGGGGTTTCAGAAATTAGCAATCTAACGCAGTTTACAGTGTGTCTCTAAATATAACCGTTCGTTAGAAAAACTATAACCCTCATATATTTCAATGGGAAAATGCTCTGATTTTTGTAAACAGACCTGGTCGTCAAGGGGATGGGTTGTTTATTTCAGTGAAATTTAATTAATTTGTCATATGTTTCATCAAATTTCTCGTAATTTTGAGAATATATCAACATTTCGTGACTAATGTAAGAATCTATAATTATTTTCCTTTCTTTTGACACTTGTCTTGACTTCGTAGGACCAATATTTCTAATTTATTTTGCAAAAGAAACTGTGTCTGCAAGATATGATCGTCAAGGGGATGGGTTGTTCATCGCAGCCAAATTTCTGAAATTTTTCATATATTTTATCAAATTTCTCGTAATTTCGAATATTTACTGATATTTCACGACTCTAATAAGAATCTACACTCATTTTACCTTCTTTTGATACTAATCTAGATTGTATAGGACCACTATTTCTAATTTAAACTAGAGCAAAAGAAACTTAGTCTGCAAGTCATAAAAATGATCTTTACATGCATTTCTTATGACAACATATTGTAGCCTAATTTTGAGTAGTTTATGCTAACATATTAACCAATTATTTATTAACTTTTTGCTAAAAACTTAAACATTGAGTAGAATTGTATGTCTCTATAATTAACATTTGTTTTTTGTCTACTAAATCCATTTTACTAATGAAATACTTAATTAAATTGCATTTAATTAGTGAATTAACCAATTTTTGTAAATGTTGTACTTTAATTTTTTTCATTTAAATCCTGTTGTTTGTCATAAACTAATATATTCTTTCCTTCTTTTGTAGAATTAAAAACTTCGGTGGCTTCTCTGACGTCATTCCTGAGAAATCATCTCTCATTTAGAAAATCATTTAAATATTCCATTTCATTGCATTTTAATTTCAATTTTTTTTGCTTATCCAATTTCCTAATGAGGTTCTTAAGATAATATTCACAATCTGTAACTTATTCTTCACTTAAAATACTTGTATTCTGCCGAAGAATTAAAATTGGAGTTTTGTTTAAACTTTTATTGGTTTTTCTTAAGTATTTTAGGTTGTGTTTGTTGGTTTGTGTTAGAAAATCATCTCTCAGATACACCAAAGTGGTCACGGAGGTGATAATGTATGCGTACATATGTACTCTGTATTTTGGTAGCTTAATTTTCCCTAACATTTCCCAATCGCAGCTTTTTATGTCACCCTAGGTCTATAACGCTGTTTCTTTAGAACATTTCCACTTTTAAATGTTAGATTTCTGAATGAATTAGGTAATTTCTTGTTTTAAAGTAATACATTTGCATCATAGAAATCATAGCAATGACAGTGTGATTGGAAACTGTTGTCAAGTGTTTGAAATGTCTTAAATTTTGTGTATTAAACTAAATGGTAATAATTGTGACAAAAATGATAATCTTAGTTTCTACTTTAATTCTATGAGATTAAATAATATGAGTCGTATGATATGCATTAAAAGCTATTCTTTTGGTTTAAAGGATATAAAATGTGTAAATCAATGCATTTTGTATTGTATTTATCATGTTAACAGTAGATGGACATATAATTTACCAGTTTTCATAAGGGGTAATGCATTAGCTCCATTAACTTGGTTGCTAAGGAGTTGTTTATTTCAGCTAAATTTCACAAATTTTCCATGTATTTTATCAAAATTCTTGAAATTTAGAATCTTTATCAATGTTTCATGAACAAAAGAAGAATCTATGATAATTTTCCTTTCTTTTGACATTTGTCTTGACTTTCTAAGACCAATATTTCTAATTTGAATGTGCAAAAGAAACAGTCTGCAAGGGAATAGACAGGTTGTCAAGGGGATGGGTTGTTTATATCCCACAAATTTCACAAATTTTTCATGTATTTTATCGGATTTCTTGCAATTTTTAATTTATGAGGAGAGGAAAATATTAGTTTATACACATCTCTAACTCCTTTCTCAAAATTAAAAAATAATTCTTCTCTTTAGCAGCTAAATGTAAAGATAAAAATACTTGTGAAAATTCGTAGATAGTTATTTCTAAGTCCAAAGTCAGATTTTCACTTGTATTTTAGGTCAATTTAACCTGATCTACACAACAATCTCATGTAAATATTGACCATATAAATTTCTATCTTATCTTAAGCATTTTTCATAAACATTATGAATTTCTCATTGCAATCAAATAATTAACTTTCAATTCCAATGATCTCTGATTGTCTCTGAAGGACCTTTTAATTAATTTAAAAAAATTTTCCTACATGGAATACAAGGAGATGTTTAATTCCCCTCGAAACCAAAACAAAGTACAAAAATATTAAAATAGAAATCCACCCATTAAACGTTTGACATAATTTCCGTAAGGATTTTCCATTGCTTCACTTACCATACACATCTCTCGGGTGCAATTGTCTTCTTTCAAAAGAATCGAGAGTATCAAAGCTTTTCTAACTCATCAAATACACAGTAAATTGCTGTGGGAGATAAAATTGCATTTGCATTTGAGTGAAAACAGGAGAAAGAGGTCCAAAAAGGTGCAAGGGTCTTAACAGGAGAGCAGAGCTCAAAATCAACTTAGAAGCATCAATTTTCACATAAACAAACAGAACCACGCAAGCAAGGCAGCTGAAAGTGACGTTTCCGATTTCTACTGCATGATGTCCCCACGGAAAACTAATTAAGGAAAACCCATAAACGGAATGTGTGATAAATGAACTGCTTCTGAGTTGCCGATATCTGTTAAACACTTAAATGATTCCCCTTTTTGAGGAAAAACAAAAGCAATCCTATAATGCGCTTCCTAAAAATGTATGAAAACTTGTATGAAATCATTCGCCATGTAAACACTGATTCATGAATTTCGTTCATTTAAATGTGCCTGATTTGTACATTAACTTTTACAAGTTAATGTACCGTTTAAGTAGACCTTTATGCTTTGGTGCTGAGAAGAATTCCAACTATTATTTCTGAATGAAGGAGTTCACGTGATATCACTCCGCCAATAAAAATTGAAGAAACACAAAGAATGAAACACAACTTAATACTTCTGCTAAAGCTGGCACTATCACGTATGGAGTAAAAAAGATGAATTAGGTATTAAACTAGTTCTAGAGTGTAGTCCATATCCCCTCCTCTGTTAATCCCTTTACAATCACGGCTACTTCCGTTTTCACTCCCAGAAAGCTCTCGCCAGATTTCTGAAGATTTCAGTTATTTTTTAAAGATTTTTTTTGAGTCTACCTCTTGACATAGGATGCTGAAATTGTGAATATGTATTAAAAAAATATTGCTATTTAAACTATACTAAATTTAAAATTAAAAAAGGTGGTTTATTTTTTTATAGAAAATAATTGAACAATTTTTGTTTCGGATTAAAAAATAATTTCCAAAGTTATATAACTGGACAATCTTTAGAGTCATCACTATTTTGTATAGAAAGAGGATATGTTTTAGTCTCTTACACTTGAATATGACCTACAAATTTCAATTTATTCATGAGATCAACGTGAAAATGTACATTTCATGGTGTCTCACTTGTGAACTCCCCATGCAATCCTTTATTGCTTCCAATTCATACCGTTTGGGATCTTTTTCTGTTATGTTTAGTTCTGCAAACACACAATCAGCTTCCTTTTTTCCATCATGTTTTGTACACCATCTTTACCTGGAATTTCTCTTCTTGAAATCCACTCAGCACCTAAATGTTCAATTATGTTTATCATATCTTTATGTCTTGATAGTAATTTTCCTGATCCTTTGACGTTTTCTCTATATAAAACACCTATTCAATAACATTCTTCAAATTATGTGAAACACNTAGACTACATATTGGTTAACAAACTCTACCCAGTTACTAATTGTGAGGTACTAAACAACTTCAACACCGGCAGTGACCATAGGATAGTTAGATGCAGAATGAAGATTAACGTCAGAATGGAGCGAAAGAAGTTGGTCTCAAGCAGGAAACAGGAGGTAAGTATTACAAAATTAGCACAAAAAAGTAGGGAGTTCCAGCTGGAACTTAGAAATAGGTTTTCAGCACATCATGAAGTAGAAATAGAAGCCAAAATCATGGAAGTCGTGAAGGCAACGACAGAAGAAGTATGTTGACTACGAGTAGCAAAGGGTTACAAATATGTCCTGCTTACACGATGTATCCTTAACATTAGGCAACCTTTAGTACACATTGGTAATGTAATGTGGCCTGAAAGCAAGGATACTCGAAAAAAGTGGATTGGGAAGAAGATTGAAGAGAACTTGGGAAATTCAATAACCACCTTGATCATCAGGGTGATCAGTTGTTGATAACCTTACAATTTTAACCATTTTCCCTAAATTTTAGCAAAAATCTTGAAATATTGTGTTTGTATCAATGTTTTAAGACTGAAATAAGAATCTATTATCATTTTGTTTTACTGGATGAAGTTCTCTCAGGCTTCTAACCGGGCCTGGTTGATCTAACCAGGTCGTCTTGTGGTGTAGAACCGATGTTTTGGCTGCTGTCAGCCATCCTCAGGGTGAATGCCGAAGCGTATTTTTGGCTTATACAGGGGGGCAGTTGTGGCGCCCCTCACCTGATTGGTTGGTGTGGCCAATGGGAGTTTCCCTCCCCTATTTTCATGATTATGGGTTTCCAGGCTGGAGGTAGCTGGAAGCTGTCGTCCCGATTGAAATTGTTCTTCGTTGTTTGGATTTCTGTGGACTCCTTTATGATCCTATCCCAGAATTTTTCTGTTTTGCATAGAAATTGCAAAGAAATGTTCAGTAATGAACTTCTTCCGAAGGAAAAATAATGCCAACGATTATACGTACAGGCTCCAAGGTAAAACTTTATCAACAGTAGAAACGGTGAAATACCTTGGAGTTACCCTCACTAATAACTTAAGCTGGGGTACCCACATCCATAAAATATGTGGTCGAGCGCTTAGAAAACTTGGATTTGTGAAGAGAATTGTCGGTAGAAGCGATGAAAAAGTCCGTGAGAGATGTTACGTTGCGTTAGTCAGGCCTCACTTGGAATATGCGTGTAGTGTATGGGACCCTGCAGAGAAGTGTTGTATTCGGGAATTAGAAAAAGTGCAACGGAAGGCGATACGTTTTGTAAAGAATTGTTACGACAAGACAGTGAGTGTAACGCAAATGCTTCAGGACGCAGGATGGGAATCCTTAGAAAATAGAAGGCTTAGACAAAGACTAAATCTCCTTGATAAATTTAGAGAAAGCACGTTCGTAGACGATGTAGCTGACATAATGCGCCCCCCATGTTACATAGGCCGTTCAGACACTGCGAGAAAGATCAGAGAAATAGATGCTAAAACGAATCGATACAAGAATTCATTTTTTCCGCGAACGATACGCGAAAGTAATAGATTAGCGAAGTAAATTCAGTAAATTCATGGCACTTGCACCCCCTGCCACACGCCGAAAGGCGGCTTGCAGGGTACTAATGTAGATGTAGATGTAGAAATTTGGAGTCCTCGAAGTTAATCTGGTGATACTTGATGGTGTAGTGTTCGGCCACCGCAGACTTTTCTGGCTGATTTAGCCAAATGTGGGGTTCGTGTTCTTTCAGCCTAGTTTCAACTGTTCTTCCCGTTTTACTGATGTAGACTTTCTCACATTCACAAGGCACCCTTTAGACCCCGGCCATTTTAGTCTAAGTTTATCCTTTACGTTAATCAGAACAATCCACAGTTTCCTTGGAGGTTTGTCGACTGTGCAGATCTGATTCTTGCTCAGAATTCTTGAGATTCTTCCGGAAAACGGGGCTATGAAGGGAAGACATGTCGTTGCTGTGGGTTGGTCATTTTCCTTCAGCTTCTTGTCCTTATTGGAAATGGCCTTTTTGAGGGCCAAGTCTATGTCTCTCCTGCGATGGCCATTCTGCAGTGGTTCGTTCATTTCACTGCTAATGCTCTCTGCATCTGAAATCAAGTGCGTTTGGTGTGCAAAAGGGGAAAGTACAGACTTAAGTTGCGCCGGATGATGGTGGCTGCTCCCATGAAGATAGAGGTCAGTTTGCGGTATACACTGTGGCGCAAAGTACCGTCGGGCTTGCGTCAAATTAGGATGTCTAAGAATGGGAGGCATCCGTCCTTTTCTATCTCCATCGTGAACTGTATGTTTGAATGCNCCAACCAACGGAAACATCTATCCTTCATCAAGACAAATACAAGATATTAAAAACACGATATTAAATAATTATATAATAGCGCATTTCCTTTCAAAAATCAGCAAAAATCTTTATTTGTCTATAGGAAAGACTCGATTTCTACAATGAGACTGAAAAATCCCTCAATTTGCCTCTCTGAACCCAAAAGTTATCATTTTTAGTAGATGTAGGTTTGGCAAAAGATTCCCTTAACAGTGTGAGAGAGACGCGGCACGGTAGTTCAGTCGTTAGAATACCTGCCCGGAAAGTGGGAGACCTGGGTTCGAGTCCCAGTCGTGTTGCTATTTTTCACACTTGTTATTCCTTTCATATATATAGCTATCCAGTAGCAACTGAATAATGTCAGTTTCTATAAAATTCATTTTCTAGGTGATCTATCATCATATATCCTCCATCAAGACAAATACAAAATACTAATAACACGATATTAAGTAACACAATGAAAACAAGATATTAAGAATGATCATTTATGTAGTTTTACAAGGGTTCCCTGCGTGTTTGCCTAATTGCAAATCTACATACACTGTACTGTACCTTCTGTACCTCTTCATTTCAACAACAGCAACAGCGTCTCACTGTCACCCATCATCTTTAGCACAAAATGAAGATAACATAACCCAAATTGAGCTTGCTTTATGTATAAAATAAAAATATCGTTAGAAGCTCAGACTCCATAGTACATTCTAGATTTGCTAAAGTGAACTTCAGTTCAGATATACAATTTTAGTTAAGACCATTTGAAATATAGAATCAGATAGTCTACTTGCACCAAAATTTGTTTATTGCATGCAAAGAAGTTGTTTTTACTGCAGCCATATGCAATTAACATCAAAACATGGGCTCTTAGTTTAACATTTAAAGATGCTGCTAGCACCATACAGACAGAAAATTTTAGAAGGAAATTTAAATGTGCCTCACACTTCCTTGTGTCTCACTTTTATCCACTCTGCCCTACTATATGATCTGCAAAACGCAAATGACTGATGTACTCTTCATTGATCCGTAGTCCTCTTTCCTCCCAGTCTAAGGTTTAAAAAACTTCTTCCAGAAGGGCTGTAAAAAGAATTGTTGTAAGGCAGTCGACTTGTCTCATTCCCTTCTCAATCCAGAATTCCTCTGTTCCTTCATGCAGCATTACAGAGGCTGTGGCATCCTTGTAGATGCTACGCAAGAGCGCCCATCTATTTCAATAGTCTTTATAAGTTTTAAAGTAGGGTCCTTATAATTTAAATTCTCGCTTCTTTTATTGTGACATTTCTTGCATTAATGTTTGAAAATGTATAGTATTCTTTAGAATCTCATCATTCACAGAATACTCATTTGTTTTTACTCTAGATAATAAATCTGCAATTACCATACTTTTACCTGGTCTATACTTTATGATAAGTTCATGTTTTATTAATTTTAGCATCAGTCTCTATAGTCAAGGAGAGTGGTTTTTGTCTTATGTGTTTATTCATTATGCTTTCCAATGGTTTAGATTTATTATACACAATAAAACTATGCCCATCCAGTAGATTATTGTATTTTTAAGAGCACACTGAGTGGTTCAACTTGGGAGTATTGCTGTTAAGCCAAAAAGAGAAAGGTATGTTGTCCTTTCATCCAGTGCCATGTTTGGATGCAACTACCTCTATATTCTGATCAGGATTGAATCCAATTAAAAGTGGTGGTAANGTATTCAGTTCCATAAGATGGCCATCGTTCCATAAGATGGCACCGCTGAAGTTTCTTTCTTTATAAGAGAAAGTAGAGATTATTAACTGCTATTAAGACAGTAAATCTTCTGTGAGGGTTCTTGCTGAACACTTTAAAGTTAGAAAAATCAAATCGCAGGAATATTAAAAAATAAAAACAAACTTTTGAGATTTTTCCATGAAAGTGAACTTTAGGATAAAAGGAGCCATGTATTTTAGGTCGGCGAAGGTGCTGTTATTGATAAAGCAGTTTTTGAGTTGTTTTGACGAATTTGGTCATGAAAAATTCCTGTTTCGGGTCCTATGATTCAAGAAAAAGCCTTAGAAAACGCCCAGGAATTGAATGTCGGTGCATTTAAAGCGTCCAACGGGTGGTTAGACCTCTTCATAATCCATCATAAAATAACATTCAAAGCTATTTGTGGCAAACCAGCATCGGTCAGTGAAGATACAGTAACTGAATGGGCATAAAAAATTAGAGGAATAGTTGAAGGGTATGCTCGTGAAAACGTTTTTAACGCTNAAATTCAAAATACAGAGGAAAATATGAATAGTCAATTTCCAGCAATGGCATTTGTTATGGAGAAAATTTATAAAAAATGAAATTCACTAATACAGTAGAACCCCTCCTAACGGACACCCCATTACAATGGACACCCCTCCTAACGGACGATTTCATGATGTCCCGAACAGAAGTATTGCATTTTACATACATTTAGAACCTCTCTACACCGGACACTCTTGAGTGGATGCAGACAGCTAACTTTTTGCTCCCTGGACATGAAGTAACCTCTGCTAACGGACACCTAAGCTGATTTTACAACTGAAATCGTTTCAATACCCGATGTCCTTTCAAAACTCGAACACTCCTTGATCTGTAGAATGGAGCTCGGTTTACTCAGGTCCAAAAGTCTTTTAATATGACACAAATTCATAACTTAATAGGATTTTGCTATCGTAGCATACATTCGCTGCAAAGTGTTTCTTCCATACTACAATGGGACATGGTCCCTTCACATACGTTTCCATCTCAGTCGATCCTGAGGTTTTCAGTTCCATAAGATGGCCATCGTTCCATAAGATGGCACCGCTGAAGTTTCTTTCTTTATAAGAGAAAGTAGAGATTATTAACTGCTATTAAGACAGTAAATCTTCTGTGAGGGTTCTTGCTGAACACTTTAAAGTTAGAAAAATCAAATCGCAGGAATATTAAAAAATAAAAACAAGCTTTTGAGATTTTTCCGTGAAAGTGAACTTTTGGATAAAAGGAGCCNGCTTTACCTCGCCATTGTACCCTCTCTATAGTTTCAACATGAATCAATGCTAGTAGCCAATTCTAACATCCACTACCACAGCACTACAATACTCACAACAGGACAAAGGATGCATCAATGGCTCCCAGTTCCACCGCAAGTGGATATAAATAATATAAATAATATCTTAATTTACCCCATTTCAGTTTACAAACAACGTTAAAATACTGCTTTATAAGAAATTTTAAAATTTATTATAAAGAAGGCTTAGAATGCCATGACGCCTGCAACAGTTAAGAATTGCTGTAGGAAAGCTGGTTTCCTTAGCGGTACAAAAGACAAAGAAATGGATGAAGTATGGATGGATAGTGGGTCAGTAGCTGAAGAATCAGAAATGCTTGGTGGACTAATAAAACTGTCTAACATGAGTATGGAAGCTTGTGAGTACTCAAAGATAGACAAAAAACACCGGAAGTGACCATAGAATAGTTAGNTGTCTCTCGGAACCCAAAAGTTATCATTTTTAGTAGATGTAGGTTTGGCAAAAGATATATATAGCTATCCAGTAGCAACTGAATCATGTCGGTTTCTATAAAATGCATTGTCTAGGTCAGTGAAATAGTACCTGTGTAATTTGATGGTTCCCATTTCGTTGGGTATTTATTCCAGACCAGGTGATTTTCTTTTCTTCAAAGTTTCCAGTGTTTCTTCTTCCTCATTATATTTAACAGCTGCGTCATTATTGTTGGCATTAATAGTTATTTTGGTTCACTGTTTCCTCCAAAGAGTGCAGTTATGAATGACACCCATGTTATATTACCCATATCATATTACATATAATTTCCAAAGTGTCTGTCAATCTGTCTGTCCCCTTCTCTATCTCAGAAACGGTTAAAAATGACACCCATATTTCGTTTGATATATGGCTGACTTCTATGGACTATCTTTCTTTGTCCATATTTGATTTTGCTGTCCATAGAAATTGCTTTCCATTATCCTTGAAAAGTTTCCCATGTTGTCTCTCCAGTTAGTTAGCAAGGGATTTTGTCTTCTGAGTCAGATAAAGGCTCCAAATAGCCATTGTTTGCGTGCAAACACCTTCCACCACCTTCGGGAGAGAAGAATAACTGTTATTCAGTTATTCTTCTCTCCCGAAGATGGCAACTTAGTTGTCGAAATGTGTATCGAGAACAATACTTGCTTACAAGCGCGACCACGGAGAACCCCAACCCCCGCTGGTGGGAATTCTTCAACGGTTAGTTTGCACGCAAACAATGGCTATTTGGAGCCTTTATCTGACTCAGATGTCTTACAACAGCCGTGTTCCTTTTCCTTACAGATTTTGTCTTATTTCTAATTGTTTTGTGATTTTCAAGAGACCTTTGTGTTCTGAGAGCTTTTTATTTCACGTAGGCCTTTCTTTGCATTTATCCTTTATTTCTTTACAAAAGCATAGGGTTTTACAAGTCTTTTTCCCATTTGTTTTTCATGTCCCTAATGCTACAAGAGCTGCTTCTTGTGTTTTCTTTAACCTTTACCCAGCTCAGATCTAGGCTATTCTCCTCCTTTATGTTGTTACCTTCAATTTTCTCTGTTAAAGATCCTTGGTTGACTCATTCCAGGGTGTTTCAATGTCGTACTTCTCTTCATTTGCTGATGCTTTGATATTTTTCTGATTATTTTGGATTTTTATTCTAAATTTGCCTATTAAAAAGCTGTGATCACTTCCTACATTTGCCAAGTTTATGTTTATAACATCCAGCTATTATAGTGGGTGTATATTCCTGTTACANTGAAATTTAAAGCTTTTTAAAGCTGATTCGGATGAATTAAAGCAAGAAAAATCTCATCAAGGGACCGCTAACAACCATCGTAAGAAAGTGGCTAAGATCGCTGACCGTCCGATTTGTTCTTCTGTAAAAAAGGAAAAGTAACTTTATCCCTTATGTTATTCGACATTAATTTTCCTTTTATTAGAGAACACCATAGGAGTAACACTTAGAATTCATCCTTGAACGCAATATTTAATTCATTAAAAATCGCCTTAACCGCGAATAATATCTTCAAGTGGATTAAATTCTCATAAGAGACGTATCAAAGGGCTCGTTTAGTAATGACCCTTTCAATTAATTATTTAGCTCCAGTGGTTAGGATAATATAAAACACCGCGTCACCTTTTGCGGAAACCCAAGATCGCTGAATAAAATTATTGCTATTGCTATGGAAGATTTTAAAGTAGAGTTGACAAACCTGCGGTGTTATAGCACTTGCAACCTTTTGAGGTGTCAGTCACCTTTTCAAACAAATATTAACGCATATTTCTTACCAATCCCTTTGATTGCGTCTATCGGGGATAACGTAAAATATTGTACTTTGGTTCACTTAGCGGTCGAATTTAATTTTCTCCGTAATATAGTGAAAACTGTATATAACGGAACCTGTAGACGGTGGAAACTTGTTCTTTACGGAAAAATTTCCAGGACCGGACCAGCGATATTGGTATTTCCGTATATTTGATTCGAGCCTGTACGTGGCTCATCATCGTGCGAGGTAGAAAAGACCGGGTGGCTCGAACATTAACCATTTGAACTATTTTTATCATCAGGGCTTTTGTATACTTTATCAGTGAAGTATTTTGTTAGGACAAAGTATGAGGACTGCTTGATCAGTTTCTCTCTTTCATTTCTTCGTCTAAATTGAAGTACGTGAACCATGCGTTAATCATCGCTTATCCAGTAGTTACTTTACTGCAATCTTTCTTCCATGGACATTGAAATTAATAAAATTTTGAATTTATATTTTAAAAACTGAATTTTAAACCAGGATATATATTTTCATAACCATTTGCGCACTGTCTTGGTGGTCGAGATCACGTATTGCTCTCATGAATCTCACTTAATGCGCACAATGATTTACTTTGTGAACTTCTCATTAGATAAAAGATTTTGTTCTTTCCTGGTGTATGATGTGAATGGATTCCTCTCGGGATTTAAACCTGAACCTGAATAAAATTTTATTTTTCTCATTACATTTCTGCGAGGTATCAGGGCCTAGCTTTCTTTTGAATGGAAAAAATTACACATAATTATTTTTTTCAAGTAAAATGTTCAGATTAGGAAATCAAATCCAGAGATAGAGCTTGGGTGACATGTGGTGACCACAGAATGTAGGGATACAATTTCTGCTAGATATTGATTCAGAAGCAAGTAAATTCCCGGAAGTTAAATTGTAATTACATTAGATAATAATGTTAAATTATATAGCTTTGATGAAATATTTCTTACCTCTACTAATCATTCCATATTTCAGAAAACTTAAACAAAATTTAGAATGTTCCACATCAATATTAGTTGCTTGCAACCTTTTCATATCCCCTCTTGCATGCAGAAATAGGCTCCCAGGAAAGGAATGAATGCATAGACAACCTGTATTGTCTCATATTTGGATGGCATTTTGCTATGAAATACAGGCTGATTGGTAAATGTCATTTAATTTCCATTATTTGTAAATTTGAGGTGAAAACTGTTTTTGCATTCCTTGTAAATTTCTATAATAGAATTTATGAGCTTAAATATTGTGTTCTACGTTGTGACAGTATTTTTTGTTTTCTGTACCATGTTATTTTTTAAGCACCTTTCTGTTTATGTTTGAGGATGATTTTTTCTGCAATTTTGAATTTGTTGGGATTATCTCAGGATTAACTTGTAACCGGATGATGATAATAAAATAGATAATATCAGCATCTCATCCAATGTTCTGGCACTACATTGGCACTCAATTCCTTTATATTTGTAAAATATGGCACTCTTGCCACAGAAGGTTGTCGCCAGGTCTTTTAATTTTCTCCATAACTTATCCAGTTTCCATACGCTAATTACGGAAACATGCCCAACTTAATTATTACAATACCATGGAAATTTCCAGGCTTCTGCGTGAAATTCTACATCTACATAAATACCCTGTAGTCACCTTTCAGCGTGTGGCAGGGGGTGTAAACACCAAGAGTTGGAGTTACCTCTTTAATTTATTGTTATCGCGTATCGTTCGCGGAAAGAATGAGTCCCTAAAACGACTCGTCCTTGTATCTATTTCTCTTATTTTACGCTCACTGTCGGATCGGCCGAAGTAGCAGGGGGGTCGCATAATACCAATTACGTCTTCCGCAAATATAAGTTCTCTTAATACATCAAGCAATCGCAGGCTAGCTTTTAACCTCCTTTCTTTCGAGGATTTCCAACCTGCGTCTGAGGCCATATGCGTAACACTTGCTTTTTTATCGTAGCACTTTTTAACAAATCGTATCGCCTTGCGCTGCACTGGGGTCTGGCTAAGAGATAAAATCGCTCTCTAATCTTTTCATATCATTTGCCAACAATACGCTTTATAAAAACGAGCTTTTTACTTGCTTTATCGCAGTTTTTTCGAATATGTGAGCTCCAGTTTAAGTTATTTGTAGGAGTGATTCCGAGATATTCAACTGAATCGACTTCATTTATAATCATTCCGCTATTTTTGCACGGGTGATCCCGACGCAATTGTTTCCTTTCGAAGAAATTTACTACAGAGCAATTACTTTCATTAAGATCTACGAGTTGTTGTCGTAGTTGTCATTTTTCGCACCACCTTTGAATATGAACTAAATCGTTTGATAGTGAAATGCTATTTTCGTCGCGTATGCCTTATTCCATTCGAATCTGACTAGATTTACGACACCACTCATTGAAATGGGACTAGATTTGGTCCGCTTACTACAGCTATTCAAGCAATATTCTGAGAAAATTTTCTCTGCCCTCTGAATATCGCATTGTGCAGGCGATGTGACTACTGTCAAAAGAAGGAAAGAATTGGTGAAATTTCAAGCTTTTTAAAGCTGATTCGGATTAATTAAAGCAAGAAAAATCTCATCAAGGGACCGCTAGCAACCATCGTAAGAAAGTAGCTAAGATCGCTGACCGTCTGATTTGTTTGTCTGAAAAAAGGAAAAGTAACTTTATCCCTTATGTTATTCGACATTAATTTTCTTCTGATTAGAGAATACCATAGGAGTAACACTTTGAATTCATCCTTGAATGAAATATTCATTAAAAATCGCCTTAACCGCGAATAATATCTTCAAGTGAATTAAATTCTCATAAGAGACGCATTAAAGGGCTCGTTTAGTAATGACCCTTTCAATTAATTAATAAGCTCCAGCGGTTAGGTTAATATAAAACACCGCGTCATCTTCTGCAGAAACCCAAGATCGCTGAATAAAATTATTGCTATTGCTATGGAAGATTTTAAAGTAGAGTTGAGAAACTTGCGGCGTTATTGCACTTGCAACCTCTTGAGGTGTCAGCCACCTTTTCTGATTTCGGGCTTTCTACCAGGCCAAATAAAATTTTATTTTTCTCATTACATTTCTGCGAGGTATCAGGGCCTAGCTTTTTTTTGAATGGAAAGAGAGTTACAAATTGTATCAATTGCGCTGACTTCGAATCAAGTCGAGCAGATCTGAAAAAAATGTAAAAACCATGTTCAAAAAGTATGATTTACGCTTACCATTTATTCAAAAAGGTAAAATTTTAATTTATATTCACTTCTTTTTGACATTTTCATAAACACAGTCATTTAGACCGTTTGCGACCCCTCACGTAACTGTATTCCGCGCGAACACGTACAGTTAAGTGCAGTTTAATAGTCCCATTCCATTTCGTTGGAAGGCCGAATGGACTTGGCCTTCCTTGGAAAAAGGTTACTCACCGCTGTCTGTAACACGTATTCATTCACTTGTTATTTTCCAGTCCCTATAGAAATGTCTCCTGGCAGGCGAGCGCTTGAAAAAGGCATTCACCCTTCAATCCTTGAAATCGGTTCAGTGTGGCCGTGACCTCCGAAGCGACCGGACCTGAGGTTAAGTCATCGAGGTTACCGGAAGCCTTGCCAAAATTTCGGTAAGATTGAAATGATTCTCGTGATATTTGGCGCAATTTATCAATGTCAAAACTTGTACGTTTTGTGTTTACCTTTTCACCACCAAAATTGGTATTTAGATTTCGATTTATGCCCCGCGAGCCGCCAGTGGCGTAAGGCGTAATTTTTAATATCTTACCTAATCTACCCTATTAACTTCTCTGATGCTATGCGGGAAGAACGACCTGAATCAACTATCTGTATTAGTAATTACTTCCTAATGAATTTTTGTCGGTGCCTCTCGGAGATCGCGCTCGTCTTTCACAATGTCTTATACTTCGTCTGAAGATTCTGAACTAATTAATTTTTCGAAAAATTTCCTTTTGAAATCAGGTCTCATCAGTAGCGAATTCAACCGGAGGGATTATTCTCGTAGCATGGTGATAACGCAAATGTAGATCCTGTGATTGGATTTTATTCTATTTACGCCTCAAACGTTATTCGGGCAAATAGCAATCCTTTTCCCATTGCAGATTTTCGTCGTGGGCCACCATGTACTGGAAAAAGGGATGCCATTCAAATAACCTATACGAGAGTGGCTTTCAAGAAGTTTTTCCTCGCAGTCGTCGCAGTGCGTTTACTTCCTCAGCAAAACTCAACCGGTACCGAATTAGTGGTACCAGAATTAAGAGTAAGCCATCTTTTCTCTGATTGGAACTAAACAGTTTTTATGTTTTAATCTCTAATGTTGCACGTCCAGGTCGACTTAAATTATGCGAACATTTGGAAAATCTTTTCGGGGCATATCCAAGCTGTGCATCTGAATCAGCAGCGAAAGTTGAGTACACATTTTATTGCTCTTACGACTTCGTGTGGCAAAGGTTTCAACATTTTCGGTCTAAATTTCTTTCATTTCGAGTAACCTTTAAATTCTACCAGCAAATTAAGTCTATACAGTAGTATCTTTGTCCTTCATTTGTAGATTCAGGCTGATACTTTCTTTTTGCATTTTAGAAAATTTAATTTTAAACCAACTGATTTGTATACAATTTTCAGATTCAATTTAAGGAACGTATTGAAGTGAAATGAGATGGAGAGTCTTAAATTGTCTGAGCTCGGTGCATTTGACATTCTCTCGGTATTCCACAACCTATTTTTTGAAAGCGGGTTATAAAATATATCTGTATAGTAGGTATCTATTTACTTTGATATCTTTCAGATATTTGTAAAGAATACACGATGAAGTTTAAGGACGAATTAGAATGTAATCTGGAATGAAATAAGAATTTCAGACAAACCCATCTAACCACGTATGTACACTTAAAAAGAACTTTTGCTTCCATTTTTTCCATAATATGCGCATCCGATATTAATGCGAGATTCATGTGAGTTTTATCAAATGTTATTTAACCAGATTAGATAAATTTCATGCGAGTGCTGAAAATAAATCCATACATAGTGTTTCTCTCACATTTTCGGGACTTTTTTCTGATGCCACAGAAGTTATCTAATATATTTCATACTGCATATATGGCCCCCAAATAGGATTATCTGAGAGTTGTAGTGAATAATGGCAACAGGTTGGAGCTGGGGGAGTGCAGATTATGCTAAGAACAAGGGTATCTCATTGAGCTCTGCTACAATCTGTTTAATTAGTTATTACTACAGTACATATAGAATATTTGTAGTTTTCTCCTATTCTTGGAATTTCACTTACATTTTAGAAGCA
>KZ308579.1:981872-997039 GCA_000376725.2 Ladona fulva | reverse complement strand
GTGAGGACCTGGACGGCAGGTTGTGCCACTATGTGGAGACTGCCAGGTCTTGCTCACAAAGCATTCCCTTAACCGTGTGAGAGAGACGCGGCACGGTAGTTCAGTGGTTAGAATACCTGCCCGGAAGTGGGAGACCTGGGTTCGAGTCCCAGTCGTGTCGCTATTTTTCACACTTGTTATTCCTTTGGGATTTTCGTAGGTTTTACAACCTACTAAGTTACCTTCCTTTCCTTTATCCTTAGATATATTGATATAATTTTATGATTCCGTGGCTTGATTATGTCAATCAGCAACGAGATCATCGTTTGAAATTAAGTGTGAGCAGTGAACGAAATATAATGAATCTTTCTAAAATTGGACACCGGGTCATGAATTCACAAATTGTCTCACTTACAAGGAGAATATGGGAACATGTAACACGATGCCACACATAAGTAAAGCTTTGCTGCAGAATAAATCTCTCCTTAAACATCTTAACTGGAGGAAAACTCATCCGCAAAAACATGATCCCGTTTCGTCCGTTTCTTTGTGATGAGGCACATTGTATTCTTGTCAGCAAATATTCACAATAAATTTAATCTGCATTTCCCATTTTAACTTTGCTGTAGATCCCCCTATGCACGGAAAAATGTTCAGGAAACCCAGTGAGTCAATTTGTTCAAAATGTGAAAATTAAAGGTTTAAGGGACCAGGTTTGTGATACGAAGGATGGAGGTACGAAGCTCTACGTGACAGAGGGGGTTATCTAACAAATGCTGTCATTTAAACCTTAGCTGTCGATCCTTTCATCCAACTTCTGCTACCCTCTCGATCTGTTGTCCTTAATTGAAACGTGTGTCTTGGTTGGGAAAGCAAAATACATTGTGGAATTGAAAGTCTCAACGACAGCAGTCCCACTTCTTCTTTAGGTCAATTGACCATTCAACCGGAGTCCCAATCACATATGACTTTTCACTTCCGTTAATTCTTTGGTATTTTCCAACCACAAGAAGTTTCGCGCAAAGTTAGTCTCGATTTCCTGTAAACGATTTTCATTTGCCAAAAAAAACATTTTCGATGAAAATTCGAGATCCGAGCCGTGGATAGGAAAAATTTAAGTTGAAGTACCACTGTTATTTTACATAGGGGTACGTTTTTAAGATTCCTATTTGCGACTAACTGGAGCACTTCCAAATTACAGTGATGATGCAGAGCGCGCCCGGCGACGGAGACGGCCCTTCGAAAGGACTCGAGTCGAAGGAAGAGTTCGTTAAATCTGAAATTGAGAGGTTCCGAAAAATATTTGGCGATCCAGAGAGCAATTACTCGCAAAGAGTTTTGAAAGAGGACCATCTCAAGGAGTTGAATGAGACGCGTTACTGTGGAAGCACATTCCTAGCCAAATGCATCGAATTCTCGTCGAACGACGGCGTCGATTTTTGCTTGCAGTACAAAGATGTCGATGTAAACACTCGCAATGACAAGGGAGAAACAGGGGCTGACATTTACTGGTCCAAAAGAGACTATAGGAATTTACTCGTTTTACTTCGTGCAGACGCTTTCTTCCCAATCTTGATGAAGGAGGAAGAGGTGAACGAAGAGGAAGACGGAGGCAGAGATCTAAAGGATTTCCTCAAAAACAGAAAAGAATTGCACGAGAGAATCAAAAACGGAGACATTGATTATGTTAGAAATGTGGTAATTAATGAAAAATCCTATCTCTATTTTGGACCAGGAAATAAATCAGGATGGTCCTGCGCTCTTGAAAACAAAAAATATGACATCTGCGCCATTTTCTGGCTCATTTGTCCAAAACGGCACTGGAAGGATAAGGAACAGCTTAATCAGGACCAGAAGTTGAAGATACAAAAAGCTCTAGACAACTATGCTGTACCTTTTGGTGAAAATCACATCTTGAAGCTACTTGCGGCCTCTGACATCTTCCCTGAAACGAGCAAGGAGCTGAATGACGCTGTGAAGGACCTCTTCTCCGCTGTGAATTCTCTTGAAATGGGCAAAGCCCTTTTGGAAGTTGCAACGAGGACATTTGTCGAGTGCGAATTCGACTTTGGCAGAGATTTGGTGGATGAGCGATGCGTATTTGCAGATAACGCGTATGGGATATACCTCATGAAGATAAATCGGATCTACGTGGCTGCGAAAAACTACAAAACTAAGAAAAATAATGTCGTTGGAACGCTAAGCCATGAGTTCTGTCATCTGGCTATGGTCACCGTGTACGACAACTGCGGTAAACCCTACAGAAATACAGACAAAAAGAGAGGAGAGAAGTACAGAAGCATTTTGGAAAGGGCATTGAAATTCATTGAAGAAAGCAATAAAGTCAATGACCTGCTTGAAGTGGTTTCCCAAGGAGAAAACAAAGAAGCAGAGTTGATAGTTAGGGTTATACATATTTTGGCGGTGTACGGAGAGTCTAAAGGTCGAGAAATTTTAAAAGAGCAAGCGAAGGGATTGTTGGAGTATTTTGAAGAGTATGTGCTCAAGGACTGCAAAGATTACATAGAGAAACACAAGCCTGCATTCTCGATCGAGGAGCTAAACAAATGCATTGGAATCCTAAGGGACGAGGACATGAAATACATCCCTAAGTCCAAGGATTTCGAAAGCCAAAGTTTCGCAGGATTTCCCGCCGTCTTCACATCCAATCCGAAACTTTGCTGGTTGGACCGATATCAAAAGATGGAGAGAATGCTGAGGATGAACGTCAAAAGGAAATGTTTGTTTTTGGATTTGGACTCATTCAATAAGCACGAAGATAAAGTAATCCTCTATCTGAAAAAATTTCCGTCGATAAACTTGGTGCTGGTTATTGACGATGAAAATGCTGATTTGAAAATCTTGGAGAAGAAACTGAATGATCTCATGCTTGACGATAAAGAAAGCCTGAATTTGATTATATACTCAGAATGCAAACATTTGGAAATCAAAGAAATGAAGACTCTTGATTACGCTTGGAATGATCTCTCCGACTCATGCAGAGAGGATATATTGAACAAAGGTTTAATATTCCAAGGAACCCAGATGAAACTGCGAGAACTTTTAGATCTGGAAGAAGTTAAATTCATGAGCTCAACAGCGATTTATCAGGTGATGTCACAAGAGAGCATCATCATAGATAAATATCAAAATCCGATTTTTAAAGAAGAACTGTTTGTGGAAAGGAAATTCAACCGACAGAAATGGAATAAGCTCCTGGAAAATGTGGAAGAACGCCAGTATCGGTTATTTATAACCGGTATTGAGAAAACGGAATTATTGCAATCCTTTCGTAATGCTGACATCAGTAAAATTTATTTTCTTCCCGAAAATAAAAATAGAGCCAAGAAAAAATTCAATTGGTTTTGCAAAAAGCAAAAGAATAAAAACAGAAACGGCTGGAAAGTGCCAATGTATTGGTTGCATTTCTCAGGGGGAAATTTTTACCTGAGGGCGTCGAGAGGAGATACGGAGGACTGGGGCGAGAGAGAAATTGTAAACGAAGATGAACTGAGAGGAAAAACGAAGAATGACAGATTTGTGCTCGTATGTGGAGACCCAGGATTGGGAAAAACCACTACAGTGAGCGATTTGATGAGGAAAATCAAGAGAGACGAACCCAAGGCATTCATTTGGAGAGTATGTCTGAATGAGTACGCAAAAAGTGAGACGAACCAGATCTCCTTGAGTCGAATAGAAGCCATGCACAAACCAAAAGAGATTCTTGATTATTTTTTCTCGATGATTTTCCAAAATGAGAATTACTTCGAGAAGTCAATGATCCAATTCTTTTCCCAACACAGCCACAAAGTCATCGTCTTCTTCGACGGATATGACGAGATAGTGCCTCATTACAAGATGCAAGTCAGGAAACTTCTACGCACGATCTTGAAAGAGACCAAAATTCAGGTTTGGGTGACGACGAGGATCCACGAGGTGATGTACCTCGAGACAGAGTTTGGAGTTTCTGCGTTTGAATTGGAATATCTAGATAGTGAAGAGCAAGCCGAATTTTTGAGTAAGGCTTGGAAATGTCTGATATCCACGGATGAGGAAAATATGCAGAACCTAATGAAGAAAATCATAGAAGAAATGAAAAACGGAATCCAGACAGAGTGCAGAAACGAATCTAAACAGATCATCGAAGCGGTGAAAAAAGAAATAGATTCGGTGGCTAGTAAAATCAAGTCGATCAAAAATATGGAGGAACTGCGCAATATTGTAGAGAATTTTGACCTAAAGCTATGGGCAAAGATCCTGCTCAAAAAGCTTCCATCTAATCAAAAGAATAAGAGCAAACTGTTTATTGGAAATCCGTTACATCTGAAGTTGGTCTCCGAGTTATCTTACCGGGAAAGCCTCAAACTCACGAAACACTCGGACCTGTTCCTCCTACACAATCAATTGATCGAAACTAGATTTGATGTTTTTTTTAAGGAAAAGGCTAAGATTTTTCCGGAAACAAAATCAGCGAGGGAAATCTGTAACTCCTGGAAAGAGGACTTTCTCGGAACTCACAAGAACATTGCAGCTTGCATATTCTTTCCGGAGAAATACCGTTGGGAGTCGCTGAAAAAGGATGTAAAAATTAAAATGACCCCAGACTTTGGTTTGGTAACCAATTTAAAAGGCGAGTTAGAATGCCAATTCCGTCATCAGACACACGCTGAATATTTCCTCAGCCATTGGATTGTGGACCAATGGAAGTGCGGCGACCTCACAGCTGATACCCTTCTCAAAGTTCTCAAAGAGAAAAGCTTCTCGATCACCAGGAATTTCCTCGACAGTTTCTTTAAAAGAAACTCAGACGTCGTGAAAATTTCCAGCAGATTCGTCAGCGCCTTGAAAGTCGAGGAGAATTTCAAACTCATGTTCGAAAAACTGGAAACAGATTTCAGCGGAGCGTACGTTTGGAAGAGCATCCTAAGGGAATTCGAGGAAATGAGCGAAGATAAGCAGATAAGTCGCTTGATTATGATCGTAGCAAACTTTATCAGCGACGGCTTTTTTCACGCGGGGAACAACGAAGACTTGCGGAAGCTATACATTGCGATGACCCGCAAAATGCTCCAACGTTTCTTCCACGATCACCTCTATTCTAACGGTCACCTGTTCTTCTATTTTTTCTTTGGATTGCCGCTGACAGATGTAGAGGAGGCAATCATATTCATCAAGGAAATGCTAATGGAGCAAAGTATAAAATCGTCGGAACTTAGGAAATGGTGGTGGAGGAACGCGATTCATTCTTCGTCAAGAAACAGCGACTGCAGGGTATTTGTCAAAGTGCTGGAATTTTCGACTTCCGATTTTCGAGATTCCCTCGACAAGGAAGAACTGGTAAAATTTCTATTGAGAGAACATACCGGTGGCATGTCAATATTGCATGCAAACATCTTATGCACGAGACAAAGAGCTTCTTTGGCAATAGAAGCAATGACGTCAATCCTTGACGAAAGAACCCTGTCCGAACTTCTGAGAAGCAAAGACTACAATGGAAAAAGTTACCTTCAGAAAGCATACCTTCAACTTGAATTTGATGAACTGGAGAATGTCATGAAAAGCCTCAGAGATATCGATAATGGTTCTCTGCTGAAGGAACTCCTACTACAAGCAGATGATCGTGGCGCGAACCTTCTCTCCTATTCTAGCACTGAGGAAGAAAGGAGAATTCTTCACGATATGGTAAAGAAATACTTGGATGAGGAAGATCTACAACTCTTCTGTACCAATGAGTAATCACAAGTAAGATAATTTCATCATTCGTTCATGAAATTCTGAATTTTATAATACGTTTTAATTCGCAAAGAACCGCTGAAAATAAAAAGGTGAATTAATACTTCTTTGTTTTCCAGGTTCCAACCTCAACGCATTTTGCACACGAAGGCGAAAGAGGACTTCAATGCCTCATCGAAGAAGTGAACTGCTCATCTTTCGAGAGTGTGACCAAAACTGATGATTATTAATCAATTGGAGCAAGAACTATATCATATAATAAGGTTAAAAAATTCTAACCCTTCGTATTCTCACACAAAAATATAGTTACACAGCAATTCACGAAGATACCGTTGGAAAATGCATAAGAAAACTAGACTTAATCCAACAATACTGGCTGTGTAGACGAAAATCAAATCAAACTTTGCGGAATTTAGGGCCTCAGCAAAAATTAAATTGCAGAAACTGACCACTTGTTCATTCCCAGAACCAATGATAGTAAAAATATAGCGAATGATAAAACAACTTCATTAGAGGACGTTGAGACTACTTTTAAATCCTGATGAATTGGTAAATAAAATTCAATCGAAAGCCTAAAATTTCTTCATCTAATCAACAATCTATTATATCTCTCATCCTACGTATTTTATTTCTATGTAATTTCTTTCAAATATTATTGAATAAAATCACGCCTTGTGTATATAATATGAGTCACATGTATTTGTTGCTTTGATAGTTAAGAGACTGTCTTACGGGAAGAACATTCTTCCCATTCATTTTTTATAGGAAAGTGTCTAAAACCGTTCTTTATTAAATAAATATTAAACAAATATTAGTCATAGTCATGTAGAATTTGGCTCTTTATGANGAGCATGAGTCACAAGAAAAAATTCCATTATTAGATGAAGCTGCATATGGAGCTTTCAGTAAAACTCATATTTTTCGTGTCTTTTGAATTCCAAAATGAATACACACACAAAGTTAATCAGGGATCAGGAAAAATAACATAACATCGCAACATCGGACTGTATTGGGCAAAATGCTAAGCAATAAAATGTAGCTCTTCATAAGCATGTAGAAGAAGAATTAATGAACATGTGAGCAGAAACCTTAAGCAGGCACAAAATACAAGAAAAGGCAACTTTAGTTGTTTCAAATCTCGGGACTTTTAACTTCAATTACTCCAACCAACCGTACGGATGGTATTAGCTCTTCCAGAAATGTAGCAAGCAGAGATAAACCGCTGCTCTCTCGGATACGAGTGAGAAGCTTGTATCATGTATATTAGGTGATTCTACAAATAGGCAATAACGTAACCGTCACCGTAGTAATTTCTCTATCGACGACCATTTTTTATTACGCCATAAGGAATGCCTCAGAATGTAGAATAGTAAATCGAGAGTTACAAATTACTGTATTCCTGAAGTAGATAAGGAGAGAAAACGCTTATATCTAAGTTCTGTCACGTAATAGGAAGTAATTGAGTAAATAGGAAGTAAAGTGCACCAAAGAAGTAAACTGCAGGCAAGGAAAAGGCATTTATGATTAAATTTTATCATATTCGCCGGAATTTGTGTAACAAAGTTGCAAGGGAAACTAGAATATTCTTTCTTCGTTCCTTAGCATTTATGATTTTTAGTTATAGCCTCAATAAGGACTTAACGCACACACAAAATTCGGTTAGGAGATTTAAAGAACATATATTCATTTAAAACTTCTTTCCGCACACATTCCCAGGAATTACCGCAGAACATATTATGCTCCCTTAGCATAATATTTCACTCTAGAGTTGATTGTTTTTTCTTTAATGGAAGTTTCTAAGGAGTGATAAGCGGTGCATCAGGAGGAATTTGGATCACCTGCATCCGAACTCATTTCTGGAAGAATGAATGTATTACCTTTGAATATTGACCGTAGATCCCTTCGTTGTTCGCTTTCGATTAATTTCCTAATTAATTACTTTCAAATTTTGTATCGATGAAAGTTAAGGCAACAATAATGAAAAACACCCTAAAACAATCTACACATAATACCGAAAAAGTTATCAGCACCGAATAATAAAATAATCCCTAATAACATTTACGAAGTCGTTTACTTCCTGTTTCATTACTTTCAATACCTGAACCCACTTACGTAACATTGCAGAGGTTAGTTCTAATAGAAATATTATTACTAAAGATCCATGTGAAATATCCGAGATAAGGTTCGCCATCACTTTTTGGAACAGTTTTCTGAGATTACATATCGGGCATATTTGTGANATAACGCGTATGGGATATACCTCATGAAGATAAATCGGATCTACGTGGCTGCGAAAAACTACAAAACTAAGAAAAATAATGTCGTTGGAACGCTAAGCCATGAGTTCTGTCATCTGGCTATGGTCACCGTGTACGACAACTGCGGTAAACCCTACAGAAATACAGACAAAAAGAGAGGAGAGAAGTACAGAAGCATTTTGGAAAGGGCATTGAAATTCATTGAAGAAAGCAATAAAGTCAATGACCTGCTTGAAGTGGTTTCCCAAGGAGAAAACAAAGAAGCAGAGTTGATAGTTAGGGTTATACATATTTTGGCGGTGTACGGAGAGTCTAAAGGTCGAGAAATTTTAAAAGAGCAAGCGAAGGGATTGTTGGAGTATTTTGAAGAGTATGTGCTCAAGGACTGCAAAGATTACATAGAGAAACACAAGCCTGCATTCTCGATCGAGGAGCTAAACAAATGCATTGGAATCCTAAGGGACGAGGACATGAAATACATCCCTAAGTCCAAGGATTTCGAAAGCCAAAGTTTCGCAGGATTTCCCGCCGTCTTCACATCCAATCCGAAACTTTGCTGGTTGGACCGATATCAAAAGATGGAGAGAATGCTGAGGATGAACGTCAAAAGGAAATGTTTGTTTTTGGATTTGGACTCATTCAATAAGCACGAAGATAAAGTAATCCTCTATCTGAAAAAATTTCCGTCGATAAACTTGGTGCTGGTTATTGACGATGAAAATGCTGATTTGAAAATCTTGGAGAAGAAACTGAATGATCTCATGCTTGACGATAAAGAAAGCCTGAATTTGATTATATACTCAGAATGCAAACATTTGGAAATCAAAGAAATGAAGACTCTTGATTACGCTTGGAATGATCTCTCCGACTCATGCAGAGAGGATATATTGAACAAAGGTTTAATATTCCAAGGAACCCAGATGAAACTGCGAGAACTTTTAGATCTGGAAGAAGTTAAATTCATGAGCTCAACAGCGATTTATCAGGTGATGTCACAAGAGAGCATCATCATAGATAAATATCAAAATCCGATTTTTAAAGAAGAACTGTTTGTGGAAAGGAAATTCAACCGACAGAAATGGAATAAGCTCCTGGAAAATGTGGAAGAACGCCAGTATCGGTTATTTATAACCGGTATTGAGAAAACGGAATTATTGCAATCCTTTCGTAATGCTGACATCAGTAAAATTTATTTTCTTCCCGAAAATAAAAATAGAGCCAAGAAAAAATTCAATTGGTTTTGCAAAAAGCAAAAGAATAAAAACAGAAACGGCTGGAAAGTGCCAATGTATTGGTTGCATTTCTCAGGGGGAAATTTTTACCTGAGGGCGTCGAGAGGAGATACGGAGGACTGGGGCGAGAGAGAAATTGTAAACGAAGATGAACTGAGAGGAAAAACGAAGAATGACAGATTTGTGCTCGTATGTGGAGACCCAGGATTGGGAAAAACCACTACAGTGAGCGATTTGATGAGGAAAATCAAGAGAGACGAACCCAAGGCATTCATTTGGAGAGTATGTCTGAATGAGTACGCAAAAAGTGAGACGAACCAGATCTCCTTGAGTCGAATAGAAGCCATGCACAAACCAAAAGAGATTCTTGATTATTTTTTCTCGATGATTTTCCAAAATGAGAATTACTTCGAGAAGTCAATGATCCAATTCTTTTCCCAACACAGCCACAAAGTCATCGTCTTCTTCGACGGATATGACGAGATAGTGCCTCATTACAAGATGCAAGTCAGGAAACTTCTACGCACGATCTTGAAAGAGACCAAAATTCAGGTTTGGGTGACGACGAGGATCCACGAGGTGATGTACCTCGAGACAGAGTTTGGAGTTTCTGCGTTTGAATTGGAATATCTAGATAGTGAAGAGCAAGCCGAATTTTTGAGTAAGGCTTGGAAATGTCTGATATCCACGGATGAGGAAAATATGCAGAACCTAATGAAGAAAATCATAGAAGAAATGAAAAACGGAATCCAGACAGAGTGCAGAAACGAATCTAAACAGATCATCGAAGCGGTGAAAAAAGAAATAGATTCGGTGGCTAGTAAAATCAAGTCGATCAAAAATATGGAGGAACTGCGCAATATTGTAGAGAATTTTGACCTAAAGCTATGGGCAAAGATCCTGCTCAAAAAGCTTCCATCTAATCAAAAGAATAAGAGCAAACTGTTTATTGGAAATCCGTTACATCTGAAGTTGGTCTCCGAGTTATCTTACCGGGAAAGCCTCAAACTCACGAAACACTCGGACCTGTTCCTCCTACACAATCAATTGATCGAAACTAGATTTGATGTTTTTTTTAAGGAAAAGGCTAAGATTTTTCCGGAAACAAAATCAGCGAGGGAAATCTGTAACTCCTGGAAAGAGGACTTTCTCGGAACTCACAAGAACATTGCAGCTTGCATATTCTTTCCGGAGAAATACCGTTGGGAGTCGCTGAAAAAGGATGTAAAAATTAAAATGACCCCAGACTTTGGTTTGGTAACCAATTTAAAAGGCGAGTTAGAATGCCAATTCCGTCATCAGACACACGCTGAATATTTCCTCAGCCATTGGATTGTGGACCAATGGAAGTGCGGCGACCTCACAGCTGATACCCTTCTCAAAGTTCTCAAAGAGAAAAGCTTCTCGATCACCAGGAATTTCCTCGACAGTTTCTTTAAAAGAAACTCAGACGTCGTGAAAATTTCCAGCAGATTCGTCAGCGCCTTGAAAGTCGAGGAGAATTTCAAACTCATGTTCGAAAAACTGGAAACAGATTTCAGCGGAGCGTACGTTTGGAAGAGCATCCTAAGGGAATTCGAGGAAATGAGCGAAGATAAGCAGATAAGTCGCTTGATTATGATCGTAGCAAACTTTATCAGCGACGGCTTTTTTCACGCGGGGAACAACGAAGACTTGCGGAAGCTATACATTGCGATGACCCGCAAAATGCTCCAACGTTTCTTCCACGATCACCTCTATTCTAACGGTCACCTGTTCTTCTATTTTTTCTTTGGATTGCCGCTGACAGATGTAGAGGAGGCAATCATATTCATCAAGGAAATGCTAATGGAGCAAAGTATAAAATCGTCGGAACTTAGGAAATGGTGGTGGAGGAACGCGATTCATTCTTCGTCAAGAAACAGCGACTGCAGGGTATTTGTCAAAGTGCTGGAATTTTCGACTTCCGATTTTCGAGATTCCCTCGACAAGGAAGAACTGGTAAAATTTCTATTGAGAGAACATACCGGTGGCATGTCAATATTGCATGCAAACATCTTATGCACGAGACAAAGAGCTTCTTTGGCAATAGAAGCAATGACGTCAATCCTTGACGAAAGAACCCTGTCCGAACTTCTGAGAAGCAAAGACTACAATGGAAAAAGTTACCTTCAGAAAGCATACCTTCAACTTGAATTTGATGAACTGGAGAATGTCATGAAAAGCCTCAGAGATATCGATAATGGTTCTCTGCTGAAGGAACTCCTACTACAAGCAGATGATCGTGGCGCGAACCTTCTCTCCTATTCTAGCACTGAGGAAGAAAGGAGAATTCTTCACGATATGGTAAAGAAATACTTGGATGAGGAAGATCTACAACTCTTCTGTACCAATGAGTAATCACAAGTAAGATAATTTCATCATTCGTTCATGAAATTCTGAATTTTATAATACGTTTTAATTCGCAAAGAACCGCTGAAAATAAAAAGGTGAATTAATACTTCTTTGTTTTCCAGGTTCCAACCTCAACGCATTTTGCACACGAAGGCGAAAGAGGACTTCAATGCCTCATCGAAGAAGTGAACTGCTCATCTTTCGAGAGTGTGACCAAAACTGATGATTATTAATCAATTGGAGCAAGAACTATATCATATAATAAGGTTAAAAAATTCTAACCCTTCGTATTCTCACACAAAAATATAGTTACACAGCAATTCACGAAGATACCGTTGGAAAATGCATAAGAAAACTAGACTTAATCCAACAATACTGGCTGTGTAGACGAAAATCAAATCAAACTTTGCGGAATTTAGGGCCTCAGCAAAAATTAAATTGCAGAAACTGACCACTTGTTCATTCCCAGAACCAATGATAGTAAAAATATAGCGAATGATAAAACAACTTCATTAGAGGACGTTGAGACTACTTTTAAATCCTGATGAATTGGTAAATAAAATTCAATCGAAAGCCTAAAATTTCTTCATCTAATCAACAATCTATTATATCTCTCATCCTACGTATTTTATTTCTATGTAATTTCTTTCAAATATTATTGAATAAAATCACGCCTTGTGTATATAATATGAGTCACATGTATTTGTTGCTTTGATAGTTAAGAGACTGTCTTACGGGAAGAACATTCTTCCCATTCATTTTTTATAGGAAAGTGTCTAAAACCGTTCTTTATTAAATAAATATTAAACAAATATTAGTCATAGCCATGTAGAATTTGGCTCTTTATGAAAAACTTTATCAGACGGTTCAGAAATTCATAGATTTAGCTCACTTGAAATTTAGATTATTCCAAACTATTTTTTTTTATAATGATAAACCATTAAAGGCTGTTTAAATTTCAATAGGTTTTAGGGATACTATCCCAACCCAGCAACACTAAAGCAGAAGGTTCAAATCCTAGTCCAATTTCTCTCGGAGAGCAAAGTGGGTAGCGCGTTCGCATTTACCGGATTCGATGCCCGGCGGGGGGCGAAATGATCTCAACTGTCGAAGCACTTCTAACAATACATCTACTAGTAAAATCCTAGTCAGGCAAAAGAATTCGTCCATCAAATAGTTACTATGATTTTTGAATAAGCTGAATTATTTGCTGCAATACAAATGATTCTGCGACACGAAGTAGTTTAGTAAAGGTTACTGAACAAAGAAACTGTCTGTTTGATCGTCAATTATTCTCTTTTCTTTCCCTATCCTCATGATTGTATACCAAATCCTGTGATTATATGTAAATAATTCGCAAATTAATGGTAGATTTCAATTAATTCATTTCGAGGAGTTAGTAATGCAAATGTTGTTACTCATGTATTCGTAATATCATACCCAGCATGGTCAGACAAATATCAATGGGGACCGGGTAAAAGGCCTACATGAGCTTCTTTGAAGTAGTATTTACAAAATTGTTTCCACAGACAGCAGCCAGAGCTTCGATATTCCCCTTACTGGAAATCAAACCGCTATTCACCAACTACGAACGCGACACCCACTTGGTCAACTGGGAGCCACCCCCCCCCCCCCCCCCCCCCTACCTATGTGATGAAACTAATAAAGAAAAATATAGGGCGTAGCAAAATTTCTTACAGATACAATGGTACCCTTGTAAACTAAGCCTTGGTTATCGACGTACTAAATACTTGGCTGACGGCGAATGGCTGCGATAAAACATGTCTCGCATAACGACTCAGTCTTCGGCTAAAGACAGTAGATGAAGATTGACAATTAAATATTTCTTTTATGACTTCATTTTAATGACATTTTATTATATGCATATTTGACACGAATAATGACGGTTTTGGTAAAAAACGCAAATCTTGGAACGGATTACCGTCGTTAACCAAGACACAACTGTATATTGTATGTCATTTGCGAAATGTAAATTTACCCTCGTTAATTCGGGCCCCCAAATACTCAGGGCCCAGATGCTATGAATCCACTTAGCCCCACTCTTGGCCGGCCCTGCATTTAACTAACCCAGAAAATTGAGGATTTTGCGTATCACTTGACGTATGATATGAATGGTCTACTCACAAATAACAGGAGCGAAGTGGGAGCACTCTCTGATGAGGGAGTACTCCTTGTCTTCTAAAAACTCTCTGCAGCGATCACATTGTAACATTGCCTCCAAAACAGCTTTTTCGATTTTGCGCTGTCTCTTCCGCAGCTGTTTATGTCTCAAGGCCACTATTTATAAGGTTTCCACACAATATAGCGAAGAGATAGGAATAAAAGGAAGTCAGAAAGAACAAAGGCAAACTGCTTTGAGGTTCGTAAAAAGGTAAACATGAATCACAATGACCTTTCACTGTCAATGTAAAGGTCTTGCACTTCAGGTCTTCTCCGTTCCAAAAATATTTGAATAAATGACTTAGTTCTTTCCCGGCGTACTTTCTTAAAATATTTGAATAAATGACTTAGTTCTTTCATACTTTCTATGAAGTTTTCTTTCTTGCGTACTTTCTTGATTGAATGCGATGGATTCCTTCACTGAGGAGCACTTCTTCACTTCACTGCATAATAATGCAAACTGGTTACAAAATATATTTATTTATATGTATACACATCAAAACCTGGATCGCATTTATCAAATTCAGAGGATAATATAAATAAATAATTATTGTGACCAGTTTCAACGATTCAGTATCAAGACACTAAGAGAAAATTCACGCCTTCACAATATATCTAAAGGTGTTGGTCCGTATATCCTCTCAAATCCGAGATCGTCATGGAGGGTGACGCTCCGCCGCCCGGATATGGCTCTTGCATCGCAATCGAAAATTCGATATATAAATCGGCGTCGCAAATTGTCGCAGGATTTTATTTCAGAATCCTATGCAGGAAGCTTCAAAGAATATCGTGGTATAAGTAAGCCCGTGTACATCGTGGTACATCACTACTATTTTCCTCGCTTTAGGTGAAAATTTGCCGTAAAATATGAGTTCTCCATTTTGTTGTATAACCTATGCAAATATTCCACCATGATCATTCAAACCAAGTAATATGAAGCATAAAGAGTAGGTTTATAATACAGCATCGTTTTTTACCCGATGATTTTGCTTATTTGGGTTCAGTGTTGGCTTGAAGTTGATAGATTTGAAAAGTTTGAAGTTAATAGATTTATTTTCAGTCTTTGCCCTTGAACAGATTAATATAGAAGCAATGCGAATGACTTCTCTAGGCAAAGGCAATATTCTTGATCTACTTGCCACTAGTCATCCTTATCTCGTTCATGGATTATCCGTAGATGATGGAATATCAGATCATAAAATAATAACCGCAGTGCTTAAGGTGAATGCATTCCGTGTCACGAAGCCCCCACGTACGTTATATGTTTTTAAAAGAGCAGATTTCCACGCGTTTAAGGAATTTATTAAGGCGAACAGTTATGCATTTATTGGTTTTATTCAGGAACACTCGGTAGACGCGAGCTGGTCAGAGTTTCTTCGTATCCTTCGCGAAGGTACCCTTAGATTTGTTC
>KZ308579.1:910007-958479 GCA_000376725.2 Ladona fulva | reverse complement strand
CTACCAGTTTTGACATATGGAAGTGAAACATGGGTGTTAAACGCAGCAATAACCCAGCGACTTCAGACTACACAAAGAAGTATGGAACGATGTATGCTTGGAATCACAAGAAGAGACAGGAAACGCAACATCTGGGTTAGGAAGATGACAGGAGTGACAGACATCATAGATAAGGTAAGATCAATGAAATGGATGTGGGCAGGCCATGTTTATGTGAATTAATATTGTTGTAGCAACGAGACAGTTATGTTAACGAAAGAGAGTGATTGTTGAGAGAGAGAGATTGCGGCAGACATGTTGGAAGTGCAGTGAACCGAAGGTGGACATTATAAAAGTTCTTAGAATATATTGGTTTGATACCACTTGTTGTCTTGTTGTCATATAGAAGTTCCCAACATGAAGCTACAGGTTACACTCCTAACATGCTATTGACTGGGAGAGAAATGAGACTCCCTGTTGACTTGATTTTCGGCGTACCAACCACTGAAAAGAAGGACCAACAAGTTTTATTTCCAGAATATGTCAGTTAGCTAGTAGACCCATTAAGAGTCACCCACAATTTTGCCAGAGATAAGGAGAAGATGTGCAGTGACAGGACGAAGATGAGACTTGACCAGAAAACGACGATAAGCCCCTATGAGAAAGGCAACTTGGTGTGGTTGTATCAACCCCAGAGGAGAAGGGGACTAAGTTCAAAGCTGCAGAGACCTTGGGATGGGCAATACAGAATTATGAAGCGGATCAATGACATCATGTACAGAACACAATTAATGCCTAAGATGAAACCAAAGGTGGTTTATATCGAGCAGCTAAGTCCATATAAATAAATAAATAAATAATAATAAAAACGTCTTTATTGGGCGAAATTGGGACTAAAAAGTCACATCTTCCATTTAACCCATATAGAGGGAGAGGCACGTCATGTTGGGCATCTGGCGGCACTATTTGGGACGAATAGCATTTATAGAGTGGGGCAGTGTTGTAGCAACGAGACAGTTGTGGAAATGGAAGAGTGATTGTTGAGACAGAGATCACGGCAGACATGTTGGAAGTGCAGTGAACCAAGGTGGATGTTATAAAAGTTCTTAGAATAAAATGCGGTGGTTTTTTTTTTAATTTCTGCTCACTTATCCCTAAACCTAAAGGTACGTAGCAGTATTAATTGACCATAAAAATTTCTATCTTATCTTCAGCATTTTACATATTTTCATAAACATTATGAATATTGAGAATTTCTCATTGCAATCAAATAATTAACTTTCAATTTCACTAATCTCTCTGATTGTCTGAAGGACCTTCAATTAATTTTAGTTACATTCTCTTACATGGGGATCGTTGAACTGCATTTCCATTATCATTTTACACCAAAAATAGCAAACCATAATAAAGCTGTAGAATGGTTAATCAACAATTCTAATGCAATATATAATTCCATTACCTACCAATCCTAAAAGTGATTACTCCAAATAAATTAGTACAGATCTACCGATTTATCATACCAGCAGATCCAACACCCTCAATCACAATCAACTCATCCAATTTACTCAGATTTAAGCACTCCAACTAATGTCATGACTACGATTTTCTATTTGACAGAACTGTTTGTGCAGTATCATGAGAGTTCTAAATTTTTATCTCACTTGGTAAACCCCTCAATTCTAACAAATTATGTTTTAAGAATCCCAAAAAGTCCTAAAAATTTCTTTACTGCGTTTTCTTTGACAACCAGTTAGTTCAGCAATCACTCACAGAGCACTCACACATTCACCTTTCATACAAAAATATGTAATACGCTTATGTCCACACAAAAAATACCAATGCAAAGTACAAAAAAATTGAAAATGGAAATCCACCTCTTAAACCAATGTTTGATATAATTTTCATCAGGATTCATGGTATACCATTGCTTCACTTACTATATACATCTATTTGGTGCAACTGTCTTCTTCCAAAAGAATCAAGAGTATTGATGTTTTATTGACTCATCAAATACAAAGTAAATTGCTGTAGGAGATTAAAATTGCATTTATAATTTGCTGTTTCAATTTCACATAACATAAAAACCGGTTATCTCAGACTGTATGAACTTCTCTACTTGCCACTTGGTCCAGGCCATTGTACGTGCAAATGTCAAAAACTCGAGAGAAAAGTCCAATGAGGAGCAAGGGTCAAAACAGGAGAGAGAGAAAGAGGGGTCCAAAAAGGTGCAAGTCTTAGCAGGAGAGTGGAATCCAAACGAAGCAGAGGTCAAAATAAATTTATAAACCCCAATTCGTATGTAAACAACCAGAACCACGCAAGCTAAAAGTGACATTTCCGCTGTCTACCACATGATGTCCCCACGGAAAACTAATTAAGGAAACACCATAAATGGAATATGTGGTAAATGAACTGCTTCCGAGTTGTCGATATCTCTTAAAAATTTAAATGCTGCGCTTTTTTGAGAAAAAACAAATTGATTGGAGGACCAATGGACTTATAACATTGATATTATTTTCTGCAAAAGTATTCTGTTTAACTCTAGATAACTTTAAAATGCTTTCATAAGAAATGCATGTGAAGTTCTTTTTCACTTTTTGCAAACTTCATTTCATATACGAAATAAAATTAGAAATAATGATCCTAGGAAATAGAGATGAGTAGCAAAAGAAGATAAATTGAAGAAAGATTCTTATTTTGGTTTTGGAATTTTGTAATTGTAAACAATCCATTCTCCTGGTGAAAGCAATCTTCCTGGTAAAGCAACTATTAAATATAAATCACACATTTTTCCTTGAGAATACATAGGGAAATTAGGTCCACCATGAAGATATTTCACAGTGCATGGAAAGGAAAGATCTTTGATGAGGAATGGATGTTAGCAAGATTGAGGAGTAAAAAGAAAGTTTTTTACTTCAAAGTTCTTGAGAAAACTCTACAAGTATTTCCTGTAGGAGTATTTTCGAGTAATCTGGATTTGAAACAAGGACATCTTTAGTAAAAAATTTCAGTAAGTAATAGGAGAGAGTTACTCACACTAATAATAAGTAAATAAATACATACAAATTGGCAATTATTATGTAGGATTGCCCATGTTTAGATGAAAAAATGATTATTTAGAAGTAAAATGATAACTATGCAATAAGTAATGAAATAAATCATTAATCAGGACATAAATGAGGACACATGCTTTTGAATTTGGACTTAAAACCCTTAAGTAAATCTAGATACACGATGTTTCATGTAAAGAGGTATAATAAGATGTTTAGGATCTACAACATGAATATAAGTGAATTAGTTAATTACATCACAACAACATTAATAATGCCCATGGTATAATAAGAACATTTTCAAGATAAATATCAATCCAGCAATGATAATTTTTACATCAAGTCCAATAAACTAATTCCAAGAAGTACAATAGAATAGCAGAGAGACTTGTGGAGTCTGAATTTATATATTCATTTAAAGTATAAGTATGAGTTAAACAAGCCAATTTCTGACATAAGTTAAGAGGCAAAGAAATTTTCCATCAGTAAAAAGGGAAAGTGAAACAATATATCATGTTATACTGAAAAGAAAAACAAGTTTTAGCTTACAATACTAATGTGAAAATCTATCAAATAAATAAAATGCTGAATAAACTGTAGGAAAAAGGATTAGAGAAACAACCATAACTTAATAATCTTTTGGAATAATTCACACGGTTTCATTGTATTTATTATTTATTGGTGTTTGTATAATACAGATATACTGTGTAACATAAAACAATAATTGTTCCACTTTTATATTCATTACTAGCAAACTGTACATAAATGTTATCAGAATCTTTATTGTAAAGAATGAGAATAACACGTAAAACACGAACTATGTTTCAGTCAAAATTTATCATAATATTTCTAAACAGGTCCTTCATCTTTTCATCAACATGAGACAGCTGGTGGTCCATACACGATAATCGATGCAGCAAGGGAATGACGGCTCTAATTATTACCTACACAGCTATCTACACTTGAAAATTACATCACTAGGAGGAAATTGACTTCAAACATACATGAGAACTACAATGAGGTGAGAATGAGTATTTTCTTTTGATGGAGATTACACTTAACATATGACAAGCAACAGCAAAAGCCCATTTGTTAAAAAATTGATAAAAATGGTTACACAGCTCCAAACATCAAAGTCCTATGCCAGTTCTCAAGAACACAGCATGGAAGAAATGTAGATTCCAAAAAGGTCAAAATGGAAGGGTACAACATACAAAAAATACAATACAAACTTATTTTGGCCCATTTGAAAGCCAGAGAACACACTCACCTGGCAGCATCCAATTGAGCAGAAAATAAAACACGTCCCAACCTAAATTGCCCTTCACTCCAAGTTTTACCTCAAACTGAGTCAATGCTATTTGATTGGAACACCAATCCCCACATGAATGCACATCTGTTCTACAAACAATTTCGATACAAGGGTTGGGTATTTGATAAATTGTGCATTCAGCCTCCATGAATTGGCAAGACAAATACAACTATGGCACTGTCTGAACCGCAGACAAATGGTCATTTTTTAAATTTGTTAGTGGCCCCAGATAGAATGAACACTTAAAAAAGTCTTTACTTTTTTTTATAAAGTTTTGATAGCTGCAGTTATCAGTAAAAGTTCTCCAATCCTTTTTCTTTTCCACATTTGTAGTCAAGATCCATTGTCCACTGGCACTGGCATTTAATTAGTACCGCAGCAATGGCCTAACAAAGAGTGACCTTTCAAAACTACACAGTCTCCACAATCATTGCATTATCTACTTGCAACTTCAGGTAGTTATTTTTGCAATTTATTACTTAATGTGTTAAGCTTTAAAAAACTTGCAGCAAGATTTATGTTATAACAAAGGAGAGCTGTCTTTATAGTCTCTCGGTGATAATGCTTTTAAACTGAGAGCGAAAACTTTCTCTGCGAACGGCGTAAGACAGAAGTATCCCCAAAGCTACCAACACCATAGCCAAGGCATTTATGATTATTGCTTCCTGGGGAAGTTCTGAATAATTTTCGCTGAAAATAAGAGAAAGATTTCTGTGATTAGTATATTAATGGACATGCAGAACGTGCCAAATCAAATGAAAATTGAGTGTGATTAATTTAGGTATAATTCCACAAAAATAAACATTTAAAGCTACCAGTAAGTACAACAATGGAATGAAAACATACTAATCTACCGCTTCCATAGGCAAAATTACTCTAAACAAATATGGCAAAACATGAATGAAGCTCTTAAATTAACTTTAACATTATTTCTTGGAATAAAAAATCCTTACTAAATGTGAATTCTGCCAGCAAAAATCCAACAAAATGAAAGCTCACAAATCTGAATCTTAAAAAGGGAAATCCATTACTTAATGTAGGGAAAGGAAGGCTAACCACTTTCACTGGTTAGAAAATATATCAAAGCACATCAATAGTTATGAGGTGTTCTGCTACAAATTTTTATTGTGCATAGGATCTAATAGGCAGGAGTGGAAAAACATAGACATTCATATATACATTTATACCACCGAGTCATTCTGTCATTATTATCCTTCCCTGTGTATGTTTGCAATATGTGAAGGAAATGGTGCCATCAAAAGCCAAAGAAGATATTTTAGGGATAGAGAAGACCTCAATAAGGGAAAGAAGGTTTCTGAGGGATATTTCATAATCTTAATAGAGTTAATTTATAGACACAACCTAAGAGAAAAAAAAAATATATTAGTACAATAAAAAATGGAATGAAACTTGATTAAAAAGCACACCCAACCAAAGGCTTCCATAAAAGGTTTTTTTCGGTTAGAAAAGATGATTCCCAATTCCATTTCTGGGTGAGGTGATTAGTAGATGCAAGCATATTTAGTGAACAATCAAAAGCAGGAGCAGCAAAGCTTTTATGTACAAAACAAAATTCAAACAGCTGATCTATTCCGGAACATAAATCACATTTCTTATCTTTATTATATTCATTGATCTGTTTTCCTCATCGCTTTTGGAACATCAGTGACAACAACAGTAAATGTGACTGATTAAGCTTTTCTCACTCAGAATCATCAAAGTATCCTCTGTGATGTTTATACTGTTTTTTTTAATGTCTAAGATACAAGCATAAATTGAGTTTGTTGATTTCTTCAAATGTCCCCTTGGGCTGTGATAAGGACATGCCCCCTAAATTTGAAATCATCCCTCAGCATTATATATCCAATGACAATAGCAGCAGCAGTCAATGTCATCGACAATGAATTGATGATTACAGCTTCTTCAGGCAATTGGCTATAATTTCTGAAAATGAAAATAAGTTTACCGTTATGTTATTCAGAGATGAATTTTTTGGACATGAATTAAGTCAAATCAGTCTCAAAAGAAATAGAGTATCTTACAGAAACTAAAGTATAAGTGTCAAAATAGTATCAAGAAAAGAAATATGAGGTTTTGCATGCCTTTGCAAATTATTAGAAATTTGGTATAAAATTCATTTGCATAAAAATCTCAGAATTTGTTGAATGGAGATTATTAATAAGTTTCAAGCATTACCTTATGATAAAGCCATGTCACATACGTTGTAACGACAAAATACAAGATGTTTTCACATAAGAAGATAGATAATACACATTAAATCAAAGATATACGGAATGGAAATATAAGATTAAAATTATACCTTACCCATAAATAAATTGAGTAGAATTGCATTTATGTGTAAGAAGAAAAATTGATAAATTTCAAGCTATATATAAGTAAAATGACGCAGCATTGATTTTTAATCTAGATAATGTTAAACAAGCAATAATTCAAGTAAAACTTAGGAAGAATGAAGAAAAGTAATAACAAAAACGTCAAAGAGAATGTTGCCCTATTCCTGCAGTTGCAGGTGAATTAGAAAAATAAAGTGCTCCAGAACTTACACTTAATGAAAATGTTAGTATTCATAAACTACAGGGATTAAGAAATGGAAGAATGCTAGAATCTATGATGTAGGGCAGTGAAATCTCTAATAAATACACATTCATAGAAGAATAAAGATGTCATTGCTCCCCCTGATGATAATATTGTTGTCCTGAGATTTCAAAGAGAAAAAATACACCAATTAAATTGATATCTAACAGAGATCTGGTGCCTAACATTAACGTATTCCAAAAGTTTACCATTATAATAATAAATAAATAATTAATACTCATACATTAGCAGAACAGGAAAAATGAAATTGAGTAAAATCATAATTGATAAATAAAATACTAATTGATGGATACTGGACCCTCAATTAACAAAAACATTAGATAGTTAACTTAATTAATGAGACAGAGGAATAAATATTTACTCAATAAAAAACATGATTCATCATTTCTGAGATCACAATGATGAACGTTCACTTCTGAATGTACTTGTGGAGTATCCAAATTAAAGAATTAAACTGGCAAGTGAACCTTTACCAATGTGTCAAACAGATCTTAAGAATCAACTCTAGTTTATGCTCTTTAGCAAAAGAGGACCAACATGTTAAAATTTTTCTTAGCAATTCCTTGTTTATCAATAAAACAAGTTCAAAGTTCAAATTCATCAATTTGAACTTTGAGCAACAACTAACACATCTTGTTTTTCACATACTGGTAGCTGTGGTGTAGTGGTTAGCATGTGCAGTGGCAATTCACAAGATCATGGTTACAATTCCAACTTTGTGATTTCTCTCGTGCCTTTTTTTCCGCAAATTGTATTCCATTTTATGAATATTTTATCAATTTTAACTTTACATTCAGGAATAACTCTCTGCTGTTTTTACGCTTCATTAATTTTTTGCTGACTAACACTTATTATCTATCCAGTAAATAAATTATTCATCAACATCAATTTTTCAAATCAAACTCATTGTACAATATGCTGGTATGCAAAAAAGGTACTGAAGACTGCCATAAGAATCATCTCAATTTTTTTTCACATTAGAGAAGATAAAATCCCGTAACTTGGTCTTGACTTTGTGGTAGTCTTCCATCATGAAGATAAATGGAAAAACACTTCTACGCTATACCACAAAAGGTTTTTATTACACGACCAATCAGTTGGATCATGATATATACCTGATGATGACCCAACTATGGTCATCATCAGCTTGTCATATGGTTGAAACTATGGTCATCATCAGCTTGTCATATGGTTGAAACTATGGTCATCATCAGCTTGTCATATGGTTGAAACTATGGTCATCATCAGCTTGTCATATGGTTGAAACTATGGTCGTGTAATAAAAACCTTTTCTGGTATAGCGTAGAAGTGTTTTTCCATTTATCTTCATTAGAGCAGATAAGTTGGTGAATGTAATTCAAGCTTTGAGAAGAATTGTAAGAATGTCTAGTAATTACGTGTACTTGCTGGATGCAAAAAATCTCAGTTTAACCAACACTCATTCACGCATTGATATTGCCTTTCTCATTTTAGTTAAAAATTGCAGGTCCCACCAAATTCTACAATAACCTTAACTTCACTGCTTGTCAGTCTGCAAAAATTTCTAAACTGCTGCACATCTTTAATTTCCGTATTAACGCTTGGTCAGTTCTGGAAGCACGCTTTCTTTCAATCCATGGCTTAACCCAGATGCTTTTCTTTCTGTTATTCTTCCTTGTTTTAGAATAAGTTCGGATGACTACAGCTGCTGCGATCTTTCTTAAGTAAGACGACATCTTGACTGCTCTCAGGAGTTTGTGCAGTGAATAGGGATTGGAAAGATCTCTCGAGAGCAATCTCGGCGAGAAGTTTGCTGAGTGCTCTCGTGAGTATTTCTAGCTGAAATCAGCTCTCAAGTGGATCACCACCTTAGAGTGACTCTCAAGAGTTACTTGCATGAAGACTCTCACGTGGAAACGCACCTTAAGGATATGTCCAATCAGGGTGCATCTTCTCTTTTATAAGAGTACACATGGTCTTTCTTCAATCCTCTAAAGCACCCCATCATTAGTGACTTTGTCCACCCATTGATTCATTGACTGCCCATGATACTTTCCACATTCTGATACAACATCTTGAAGGATCCAATTGTTCCCTCTCTCTCTTCCCAAATATCTCATGAGCACAAAGTGGGGCACTCCATACAAAAGTCCTCATGAGATACTTTTATAAGCTCTTGTTTGGATGCTACTTGAGCTGAAGAGATTCTTTCTTTGACTGCCTTGGCCTGTTTGATGCAGCTATCTTCTATCCAGAGGCCCTCCTCCTTGTAATGACCAACAATGTTATCCTGCTTCTCAAGTAAATGAACTAGTTCACTGTATTTAATGTTTCTCTTCCTAAAGCCAACTTAATTTTTGTACTGTGCCACCTTACCATCATCATTTTTGTTTTGCCCTAGTTTAATTTCATGTCATACTGGGTAACAAATATTGTTTCCATTTCTTCCAGTATTTCTATCACCTCTTTCTCCCTCTCAGCAAGTTCTGCTATGACATCAGCAAACCTTATCATATCCACCTTCTCTCTTTATATCTACATGCCTATTACTTACAAGGAGTGACACTCACTTTTGATGAGAATGTTTGTGGTGGTAGAGAAAATGGAGTAATGAAAAAGAATAAGTGTTTGTGTGAATGGGGCTCAGTTTCGATTGTGGAGTCACATTTCAGACAAGCTTTTGGTAATATCTTACCTTTGCAGATTGATAAGTGCCACTGAATTAAGGAATGTTTTGATTTCATTTTGTTTTGTTTGGACCAACGGATAAACATAGATATCACTTGCATAGTTTACCATGGTGATATTGGAAGCATATTATAAGTGATCACCCACCATAATTCCAGATCAGCAAAATGGGAGGCTTATTACATGGTGGATGGAACTTATAGTTCAATAAATTATGGTCAATATTAACAAGAGGCAAGCAGTGAATAATTATTAAGGCTATTTTGTAAACTTTTCTAATTTTCCAGTATGATAGGAACATACGATAGAAACTGAAAAAGTTGTTCAATCAGGGACATTTTCCTGTATTCATCAAATTATGGGAAGTGAGATCAAAATCATGGGCTGTTCCGTCTTATGAGAGACTGTTTAACTGAAGACTGTCAAAAAGCATCTTTCGTGATATTTTTAGAGGTCTCTGTTAACAAGATTTATGATTGAAATTATGTTATCCAATCAGGTATTACATAAAGGAGTGCAAATATTGTCCTCATCTACGTGCAGATACAGGGTAATCTCACAACTCATTCTGCTGGAATAGAGTTACGTTGTGGGGTTTCATTGCAAACATTTATTTCATCTATTTCACCTCTGTTACTGTCAGCGACATGCTCAACAAGTATCATTTTATTATGTAAAATAACTCATATGTTTTAAACAGAAGAAATGATCTTCACAGTGACACATTAATTAAATGAAATGATATCTTCTTACTTGATGTGCTAATTGTCAAACTGCGTAAAAATAAATGATGACTTACAAATAGACATGGTTCTGATTAGCTGATTCTTTAGCTTAATTTAAGAGGAAATATGCAATGAGAAAAATCAAGTAATGTATTTTTGAGAGGATGAATTAGTTATTTGTAATTTTAGCTATTACATCTTCCACAAAAGTGAATATTGGTACTGTATTTTGTAAATGAAAGATTTCCATGTGGATAGGGCACTTCTAATAAGTGCTATGCTTCCTAGTAAATCAAAAATATGTCACTTACACAAAAAATTAGAAAATGATAAAGCACAATTTTAAAATTAAATTGGAAGTACATTGGCAAAATAAAATTATTGAGAATAACTTGAAACTTTACCTACAGAAAATGTATATCCTTGAACAGTTTCCCAGAGAAAGAAATTTTTAAAGTTTCAAATTTTGATGTATGCTTTAAAAAATGCATAATTCTTAACCCTTTAGCTGCGGGACCCTCAGATTTTTCTACATCTGTGTGCGGGAGAAAAATAACAGGAGTACTGGAGGCACAGGCAAGTCCTAGCAGGTAGTTATCCCTTATAATCCGGGTCGACCTTTTTCCTATGGGTGCGGTCAGTGGTTATTGTTTAGAAATTATGGTCGGTATCATATATAATATATTTAATAAGCAATTTGTTTTGTATAAGCAGTCCGAATTTACTTTCCTTGCACTTTGCTGATCATTTTGATACCAAACACTTCGCAGATATCTCGATTATTATCAATGATTTCTAATTTCGTAAATCCGCTATTCAGAAATCGAAGATTTGGGTTTCCCCCGAGGTGAGAAATCCCTTGGATTTTCCCAATCTAGAACAATACAGAAGAGTGAGCCTTTGGGTGTCTACTTGAGAGGCAGGGCCATAAAATTGAGAAAGGACAAGAACTGGTAAGAAAGAGCTGGTCAAACGTAGAAATATGTTTTTCCCGCAGTTCTCTTAGAAGAACGTAGAAGTACGTTTCCTGCAACTGAAGGGTTAAAGGCATTTTATATTACATATCTCAGTCAAAAATATCCTTTTGACAGAGTGAAAAAATTTTGTATATGTGCAATCTAGTTGGAGCATATCATACATTAAATATGTCGTAATGAAAAGGTTTGAATATTTAAATCTATTTCTACAAAAACGATTCCACAGGTACACCAAAATTAAGATGATTGCAAAATTCTTAGGAAATTAAATTGATATTCTCTTTCCTTTGATGTTGATACAACTCATGCTGCAAGGAGTTGAGAGTCTTAAATCTTAAATAAAGTTTAAGTGGATGAGTAATTCTCTGTCATGGTGTTGGGATTTATACAATAATTATGTGTGTAGTTAAATCACTCATACTATTAGAATATTCCTCACATCCAGTATTGATTCTCTAGATTACTCAGATTGGCATGACATTCTTGGTAATGAAATATGCTGCTACTGATGTAGAGGAAATAGTACATATTCTGATATCTACTGAGTACAAATGATAAGTATTGAGCAGCCAACAGCACTAATTTTTTCAGTTAATCACAGCTTCAAAAGACCTTAAAAGTACATTCTAGAATGGTTGAGGAATTTTCATGACTTCTTAGCTTCCAAGAGTAATTGAAGATTATGTCTAGGAAAACATTAGTAAAGCAAAAACGAGGTCATGAAAATGAACCTTATGTTACTCAAATAATGNTTCATTCACCACTGTTAAGAAGAATTTAATCAGCATCTATCACATCATAAATGAAAATATGATATGACTTGATAATGACACTCAAGTGTTGAAACTAGTCGTCATTTTCAATAAACGTTCTGTGGAAAGTTTCCACAGAATTCATATTATGAATTCCATACTCGTAATTTTCTCTCACAGATAAGAAATTAAAAGTAAAACATGCTTACTTAAGACTGAAGAATGCCTTCTCAGTGAGTCCAGTAAGACAAGTGGCAACAGCAAGCATGAAGGTGGTTATTCCGAAAGATGCATGGATCGGTACCAGAGAAGCCCTAAAGGCAGCAGTTGCTCCCTCACAGCACAGCAAGATTAAAAAGCTGAAGAAGCCTACAATGAACTGCAAAACAATAGTGATGAGCATTGTTCAGACATTTCCACTATACTACAGCTCATAATCAAAGGCTTCAGTATGCATTTTCAAAATAAATAAAGATTACCCAAAATTTGTTTCTTCTAATACACTATCACGCAATTATTCCATCACTCATGAAGAGAGGCCAAGGAGAAAAACAAAATCAAAATATTTTGAATTAATTGTGTTGCTTATATAAATCAAAAATAGGAACATGAAAGAGGTATGCAACCAAGTCTATGCAAATGCAAAATGAAAAATATACCAAGGTGGTCCTTTAAAATGAAAACTGGATCAAAAAAATTAAAACTAAACAATTTATAGGATATGAAGGTGGCTTAAAAACAAAATATTCATGAATATAGGAGATTCATTTCATAAAAAATAAAAAAGTAACATCTATTAAAGCAATGACTTCTTATCTTAAATAATTACAGTCACAAAAAGTTCAAAAAGCACAAATTACTGTGATAGATTAAAAAATAACTGAAAAAACTATATTTTAAGGTAATATAAGATAACATCAATTATAAATCTTAGAAAGCATTCTTAAATTATAAAATTTCTAAATCAGTAAAACAACATATTAAAAAGAATGGGCTAATGTTGTTAACTTGTATAGATATTAACATAAACAGAATATAAAATTCACTCTTTGATAAGATGATGCAGTGTTAAATAAAAATCCCTTGGCATGAAAACCTCAAATTAAAAACTTTACCACTAAATGATGCATGATTTTTTTTTAATAATCTTATAAAGATGCCAAATGGGATAAATTCCTAGAATAAAGTTCAAAGTAAATTAAATATACATCAAAAGTTAGCTTACACAGCAACAAACTTCCCAAGCTACCAATTTTCCTTTCAAATTCAATATACCAAAGCCTTCATTAGCCTATAAAATCAAAATTGCAATTTCAGTTTGCTGCCCACAATCATCAAATTTTTCTTTTATTTCCACACAAAACTGAAAAAAGTCCAAAAACAGAATTGTTAGAAATAGTTAATGAAAATAAAATTCTAAAAGCAGATATGTTAGTAAGCAAGTTAATGGAGATTAAAGAAAATGATTGTGTCTTTGTGAAACACTTAACATAACAAAGTGATAAATGCAATAGTTTCTTAATAGTCTCAAGTGAAATCTGGTGGAACTTCATTCTAAAATGCACTAAGAAATTAAAATATATACTGTCCACAAAATATATTTGTTCACTGAATAGAATAGCAAATAAATATATTTGGGTACAGCATAAATTTTAATTTTTAAGTGCATTTTGCAATAGTTGTACAGTTTTCCATGTCTACCAAAATTAATACACTCATGAGGAGCAAAAAGTAACATTAATGAATTATTTGTTGTGCCGCTTTTGTTTGTAATAGTTTCAACTGAAGCTATTACAAATGAAAGCTATTTATTTTGATTTCATCACTTTTGATGTCAAATTTAGTTTGAGAATTTATTACTCAAGTTTTCATTAAAGTTGGAGATCAAATTCAGTCAATTTTTTTAGTCAGATCAGAGAAAACATGTGTAAGAAAAGAGACAGAGAGCTAATGAAGGCATGGTTATATTTGTTTTCTAAATGGTAAACACTCCATATTTCATCCAGTCTATGATATTTTCTAACTAACAATTTGACCAGCAATTTTAAAATATTTCCTGGCTTCTCTCCTATCAAATGTTCAAATTGTGCAGTGAATTTCTGTAAAATTATAATTATTCCAAATATGCCACTTGCCATTTATCCAAATCATACTCATCACAACAACCACTTGAAATATAGAGCCAAGAAAAATTCACTTATTCTTCCTTCCCGAAGATGGCAGTGTAGTTGTTGTAATATGTTTTGAGAACAATACTTGCACTTGCATCATAAGCACAAAATAAATAAATGATCAACGAAGGAGAAAGTGGGAGAGAGAGAAGGGTTTGATGAACCCTGATGAAGTTGGACAGTCCAATTAATTTTAAGAAGAAATTCCAAAGCTTAAGTAGGATTTGCACTCAAAGATATATTTAAAATCATTGGATGAGACTAAATGAATCTTATACTTGAATCATTTATTATAGATTTATCGGATTCCTTGCAACAAATTCCAAATGGCATAACTTTACGCTTACTTATAAGAGTTGTAACATTAATATTGTGGTGTACCAAGACAGACCTATGCTTTCCAACAAACTCCATAGTTTTTAAATGAATTTCCCTTAAGGAGGAAACATGACACCTCGTATCATTATATCAAATTTTCCTTTCATAAGAGAATAATTATAATCATTTTATGAGGTTCTTTGAAAGGACAAGAAGCCAGGCTCATATGTCACATCAATAACTTTCAATTTGATACTGCTGATCTAAGAAAAATACTGGAGTAAAAAGTATACTCCTGAAAGTTGGAGTGTCATGAAAAAGCTTTGAGTAGTAAGACTAGGCACAGCTATTGGGAAGTAAGAACCTGCTGTGTCGCGTATTTACCACTCGGAGTACCTGCAGGGCGAACAGTCCCATTGTAACCAAACCCATCCAGGAGTGGAGGCTGTAGAAGTTGGGGATTGGTGGAGTGGCCAAGTTATGGGAGTCAAGCACTGCCAAGAATCCAACCACAATGCAGGGAATGGCTAGAGCATGGAAGATTGTGTGCAGAAGCTTCACATAAATACGGCGACAGCATCTGCAGACGCGGTACAGCAGAAGTGCTGAAAAAGATGGGAAAATGAACTTATAGAGCAATTACAACATATTTTAGCAGCACTACATCTCAAAACTCGAAAATTTAAGCACAAATGTGTCATCTACATACTTATAAGAATTAGCGTGATCTGGAGGAAGCAAAATATACAAGTTTTAATAACAGACACAAAGATTTGAGCATCCCATAACGTTTTCAAAATAATGAAAAAATAATAAACAGTGTGGAAGAGACGAGGCTTGGTAGTTCAGTTGTTAGAATACCTGCCCAGAAAGTAGGGGACCTGGGTTTCAGCCCCACTGATGTCACTATTTTTCTCACCTGTTATTCCTAATATAAATTCTGTTCGGTTGAAAACGATAAAGGTAAAAATCACACAATGACCTAAGTGTTAAAGAGGGAAAGATTAGGCAAAATTTTGCTATTTTAATAAGATTTCTTAGGTCCAACAGTAGATAAATATTCCAAAAAACTAGGACCACATACACACATAGTAAAAGAATGAACAAACCAAGTCATCTCTAACTCTTAAATCACAAATCTGATTGTAATTGTCAAGGAATCTATGAGATACAGCCAATTTACTGAACAGAATGAATTTAGTTTCATTCACCACTGTTAAGAAGAATTTAATCAGCATCTATCACATCATAAATGAAAATATGATATGACTTGATAATGACACTCAAGTGTTGAAACTAGTCGTCATTTTCAATAAACGTTCTGTGGAAAGTTTCCACAGAATTCATATTATGAATTCCGATGTTTTCGAATTGATTTCTTTAAACCGATTTCGATTCGATTTCCTTGTGAATGAATTCGACTTTGATTCCGATGCAATTGAATTTCGATTCTGATTCGATTTTAATGTAAATTCGATTTGAATACAGTTCAAGTTCAAATATCGCTCAACAGATGGTAGTGTTGAGATCGGTTGTGTAAAGCATGTGAAGGTGTAAAGCTCTCTCTCTCTGTATATGGTTATAGAGAGCTTTACGGTTTTGTCACTCTGACAAGATTGTGAGCAAAGATCTCTGTTTACAGCTCTCTACATAGAAAATTAAAATGATATCCAGGATACCATAATTAAATAAATGACGCTCTTCCGAAATTTATTACAACATTCGTCGATCAAAGTGAGACTTAAACCATTACATAAAGTGGCTCTTCAACATGTACATTTTGAATGTGAAGAATATCCTTTGGTATAATAAAATTTCGTACAACTTCTTAATTCAATCTATTGCCTTCTTTCTTACACGAGAATTATCTACTGATCTTCCTTTAAGTTCTGCTTATAATATCCAAACATTTGTACGTACTACATATTAACGGAATCTATTAGTATTGATACTATTTGAAACTTACTACTTATTCCCCTTATGGCTTTACAAAATAAAGATGTATTTCAGGCTCGCAGTTATCAAAATCAAGTAATTCTGTTAGTCTTCACTAAAACTCCAGGAAAATGATAACAAGGAGACAAACAAAAGAAAACGTGTTAATTTTGTACAGGTTAATTCCCTAGCTAATTTTGCTATTGGATTTCATTCAGTGCAAGAGATGGCACCGCCAAAACGAAGTGTAGTATGAAAATTCTCATTTTGTCAATGACAAAAACAAATTGCAAAGTGTGTGGCAAAGAAGTAGCCTATTCAGGCAATACCACAAACTTTTGAAACAGTGCATTAAAAGACACCACACCAGTTTGTTACAACCTATGGAATCAGAAACAAGGGTTATTAGCATGAAATTTAAAGCAAATGATCATTTATAATGATGATGATATGATAATTTAAGTATAAAATTATCATCGCATTTCAATTCCTGCTGCTTTCTACGAAAATAAATAAAATATGTATAACCACCTATTATTTCAATAGACTCATATGATAATGATAATCAGTTCTAAATCTGAAGAACAATTAATGGAGATAAAAATAATGAAACTCTATCAATCAAGATTCTTTACTGCCAAATTATTAGGCCATGCTACGACAGAGTACTTTTAATAGCGTCTGCTTTAAATCACGTGATTTTAGTAACCAATAACATCGCGGCAATTCGATTTCGATCTTAATACGATTCATTCTGATTCATTCCGATGTAAATGTCTTTATGATTTCGATGTTATTGAAATTCATTCCGATTCGATACGAATCGATTCGAATCAATTTCAGCAATCAGATTTTTGGAGTGAATCGATTCATAGAATACGATTCGAATCTATTTCAATTAATCAATTTCTCGCTTCGAATCGCCCATTTCCAGTGGAAACCGGAATGTTTTGTTCCTATCTTTATTTCGCTATGAATAATATGATACTCGTTAAACTTGTAAGGTCATTTGATAAGTTTTGATGAAACTATAGCCCAGGAAGTTTCTAAACAGAAACAATATGGCTGCTTATCCAGGTTGTTACTACATGGAGTATTTATACAGTAAAATTCCGAATGAAATAGAGTAATGAAATCAACACAGACAATATAGGCAAATAAAACAAAGACACAGTTGAGGGTTTCAAGTTTTCTACGAGGTGTTCCTTCACACTATTAAGGAAGAAACCAAAGTCTTTTAAAATCTCCCCTGAGGCAGCATGTATTACTACTCAAAATATATCCTTAATAACACAGAAAAATTCATGCTCACAAACATGTACAAAATGCACAGAGTGCAAATGGCACTTGTGAAATCAACATTAGGGGAAAGAAGAAGAAAATAAATTTAGGACAATTTTTGAGTTTAGGAGTGAGCCTGAAGGTTCAACTTACAGAATCCACTAAAAGTGACGAAACCTGCTGTCATGAGAACAGGATGCAAGTTGAACTGGAGAGCCGGGTTTTCAGTCCAAGCGAATCCATTGCGATAGTAGAGGACCCAGAAGAGCACCAAAGTGAGGGCGCCAAGGAGCAGCAGGCTGGCAAGAACCACTACCAGCATGTACTCAAACCAGTTTGTGCATGCCCACTCATGTTCCTCTTCATAATGCCGGTGCCTTCAAGAAAATCAGTTTAATGAGTTAAGATAGATTTCACCTAGAAAATAAAATAAACAAATATAAAATGATGCCATTTACAGGTTTAATCGTCTCTTTCTGAGGAATTATGAACCAAAACCAGATCAATTGTGTTAATGACGAGGAAACAAAACCTGAAATCAGCCTTTGATGTCTTATGGACAGAAATGTGGAACACTAGACATTTGGAGTTTGGTGCAGGTGGCGAATAAACCCTTTGAATAGCATCTGTTTTCCGTTTTGATCGGCTAAACTGACTCCAAGTAATACTAAAATTGATTACCATCGGCGGCCACACAAATCTTTCGCTTTCTTATACGTCAATGGCGAACATTGAAGAAGTGGAAAAGTCCACCAAAGCACAGTGACAATGACACTATTCATTTGATGATTAAAGTGAATCACTCATTTCATCGAACGGAAGTGAATGATCCACCTTTCGGTACATACAAAGTTGAAAAGACCGCACTCGTCAAAGTAGAAAGATTTTATCCAGGGAGGAGGAGCAATAAAAATTAATCCCTAAAAAGTTTTTTATTCCAAGTGAAGTTTTAATTCGTAGTCGCAATTCAAGTCGTAATTTCTAGGTTCTTCTTTTGTTGATCACTTTTTCCGATATTTTCAGAGTACTAAACGTTTTCCGATAAAAAAAACAACTGCTACTGAAATACTCGTAAAATAATAGTCATAAAATCTGTTTATACCTATTAATATATTTATGATTTAAATTGCTAGAGGAGCAGAAGTTAAAGCTGAGAAAACAAAGAACAGATTTAGCTAAGTACTCATTCATAAATAGAAGGATTGAAGAGTGGAACTGAAGAGGTCTTCATACCCTTACCTAAGACTAAGAAGGAGTTTAGAGAAAGATGTAAATATTATTGAGATATAGAAATGATATGATTAAGCTGCCATAAGACTTGTGTCTAACTGCGGCCAAATTTTGCAAAAAAATAAATAAAAATAGCTTGCGTGCCGACCTTCGGCGTGTGGCAGAGGGTGCACGCTCCTTATGATAATTTCTCTATTCCGTAGCGTTTCGTCCGCGGAAAGAATGGATGTTTGTAGCGAATCCTACATTTCTCGAAGTATTCTCTTAGTATCTGATCGGCCAATGCAACAGAGCGGATGCGTTACATTTAAAACGTCTTTCCAATTCCTTTTTCCAACGGTTCCCATCCTACATTGAGGACCATCTTGAAAACGATGATCGTTTTGACGTAACAATTCAAACACACGGACGAAGGCTCGAAAAGATGATTGACAGACTAATAACAGCAACAGTCTTTTCCGTTTCACTGATGGAGAACATAAGACTAGGTCCATAATGGAGATAATAGAACCCGCGTTTCGTTGTGTAATAAACCAATGTAATGACGTGAATTGGACATTCGCGTTAGACTTCCATCGAATTTCGAGGTCTTTCGCATCCTCAGGTCCTAAACAGTTGTCGTTTAACGCGTCACAGCAAATGTGATACTACGATTTTATCGCCAGCAGAGCTTGTCAACTCCAAAGGAGCGGTTGCCGAGAACGTATGAAATGGTTCAGTAGCGTCGAAAGTATATAACTATCGATATGTTAGAAAAAATACGAGTTTGGACGACTTGTTGAGGAAGACTGACTATCAAATTGATGGTTGAACCACTAATAAGTGTACACAGAATTCTAGAATGGCGAAACTCTTCGCTGTCCGTAGATCATTATTATGCATAAACCTCACAAAAGAACAATGTTCAAATGGCAAGGATTCAACAAGAACCCCTATTTAAAATCGCTTAATAACAAAATAAAACAATGAATACAATAATAACACAATGAGGAGAACAGCTACACTAAAATCCTTGTCAAGAACACAATATAAATATAGCTTTTCAATGTTCATCCCCAAGTCCGTAACTAAATCAGCATCTCAATTAACAAAACCCATTAATTTTAAGTTGAGGGGAGAATAGAATGCCAATAATATGTAAATGTCACAAAGAAAAAGAATATGGAGATAAGACAAGGAAAGAAGATGCAATAGCGGCATTGGAAGTACTGGTGGCCCCGGTGCGTGTGTTTAAAGGCGATGCTTAAAGATGTGGCGCAAGAGGGAGTGTGGTTTTCGTCTGTCGAAGGAAACCCTTCGTTGCGCAGACAGCCTTATTAGGCTCTCTCCCAGGGCAATTCTCGACCTTTACTTACGAACAGATTAATACGTAGACAAAGATTCACTTTTCATAGTAGTTCAAGACGCTTCCATCGAATTTGATATTTTCAGGCAATCTGTATTAGTTTTGAGGAAAATATAGTTCTCATACTTCTTGTACTTTTCGATTATATCCTATCGATTCGATAGACAAAATAGAGGCCGCATCAGTTTCCCGGCCGAGAAATAAGGGCACGCGGAGAAAAGAAAAAAATGTCTTCAGGGAGATTCAGATAAAACAGTTCGCAATGGCACTGTCTTTATCCTGGAAGGTACTTTCAACTAATGAAAATATTGTTAGAAAATTCTATAAGATGAGTGTACAAACGACATCTAAAATGTTACTTATGTTGAGAAAACGTACAAATTAACAGAACTGATTTAAGATGTGCGGGAAATACTCGTAATTCTCAAAACAAAAAATCCAGTAAGAAAGAGTTGCAATAGACTACGGCACCCAACATATCTCCCGCTGTAGTAACCCTCTATTATGATTTGTCGAAACTTATCAACTTAGATGAAGAAAATTTAGGTTTGATTTAATAATACAGGGTGTTCCAGAAAGACCTTTCACTGTAACGTGGGCTGGGGACCTGCAAATGCTACAACATTGGTTGTTTCCTCTATTGGGAGATCAAGAACCAGCCGATTTCATTTTTCGGAAGCACTACCTCACTGGTCTCTTCCTGTGCGGCTTAAATGTGGCCAACTAAATGAAAGGAAGAAAACTAGACTTATGGAATATGAAATGGCTCCTGCTGGATTTAAGCGAAGATTTCCGACGTTTTCTTTACCACCCAAAGGATACCGATACGTTTCAACGTCGAATGGAAATTCAGCTTTTTCTGATATGTGACATTACAGCCAGAGCCGCGCCAATGGGTGCATCGCACCCGCATCTATGGGGCGGCAAGAGAATTGTAGCCAACAATTACTGTTATTGCAACAACGATATTTGTTGCTTTCAGTATGATACACACGACTTATATAGGAAAGATTATAATGTGAAGTCAAGGACTAGCAAATATTTCCAGTAAAGAATTTCGGATTTCTTAAGACGAGAAATGAATATTTGTGCAGTGAATTTATCGAAGAATTAGAATCAATAAAAGATTTTCTGGTACCAAGAATAAATCCTCTTCAGGTTTTGGAATATACATTTTCTAGAGATTTGATCGGAAACTTTCCTTATCAGCAAATAGCTTTGCGTGCTTTATTGACACTTCCGGAGACTTTCTGCGAACATAATCGATAGTAATGTACACTCATAATGGACATTCATTATGTAGGGTTACGTAATATGCAAAATAAATATACCGATAGGGTCGGTCAGAAGGTACTTTCCCACATTTTTTTCTCAAAAACTATTTATTCTACTGAAATGAAATTGACGCATGTGAAAAACTGATATTCTATCTATTCAATCATTTTCTTCTTATAATCTCCTTCAAGTTCTATTACCTTCCTCCAAAGATTCTTTAGGGCATGTATGCCTTGTCGGTACCAGTCATCGCTCTGGTTATGGACACAGGTTTTTCACTTTCAACCGCCTTCTGATTCACTTCTTACACAGCAACCGACTATACTCCTAACGACTGCAGATGTTGCATAACACAAATGTTTTGGAATATTCCCAACCACTTCTTTCTCTACGCACAGAAATTCAATCACAGTACGTTGTCTCTAATGTGTATCACGGTCAGACTCCACTTTGAAAGCTTCCTACAGATATGCTATCTTGAGGAGAAAACTGAAACTATGCACATACATGCGGGAACCATCAAAGAATTTGAATCTACAGTTACGAACTACTAACATTGGTCTTGGCTGGAAAAAAATGTGGGGGGACTACTTTTTGGCTAACCCTCGTATTTAAATGAATTCAAATCTCTTAAAATAAGTTTGTGTCTGAAATGAAAGATAGTTGAAATGAGGAAAGGATGGAGACAGCGATGATTTCTGCTTAAGCATGAGAAAAATCGTTGCAACGGAAGGAGTGAGTTCGAGATGGCAAATGAGGAGTAACGGAACCGAAGATGCTAAAAAAAAGCGATCTTAGGGCGGAAACTGTTCATTCCAAGCGTAGCCGCTAGAGGGGGTTAGAAATAACATCGCGAACAGGCACCGGAAAAAAGAGAAAAACGGAAATCAACGTGTTAAATTGCCGGAGACGAATGGAAATCTTAGTTATCGGGCTTTCAGCTTTGAAAGATCCACAGGAAAAAGCAGAAGAGATTCGCTCCCGTTTGGAGAAATTCTCATCACTCAACAGCATCCGCTTCAATTACAGAAAAGTAATTATCAAACTCTGGTCGTTAATACTGATCGAAATCAAATGATTTTCTTCGAATCCATGGAATTGTACGAATATACAACTTGCCATTGATAATGAAATCCGAGGAGACAAACAACACAAAATGTTGTTTGTTTAGTTTCTCGATGTCATTTAACAAAAATTACGAACTATCTTAAGTGCCCGTTGATTCTCAACGGGGAAAATAGAAGTCGGATTAAATATAGTATACCTATTTATACAGAGATATTAACATTTCCTGTCTTAGTATAGTCTAATTCATTACTGTGATAGTATGTTTGTTGCCCCTGCGATTTATCACTAAAAATTGTACGTGACTGTAACAGTTAAAATCTTTAAAATTGTCCTCCTCTTCATATCGTCAATTGCTTCTAAATGGGCTAAACGCACAAAGTATTCTTATGGGAAAATGCATCAAATGCTCGGAATCGCATTGATCGTTCCACATGCTCGCCGCATAAGTTAATATAAATGCCGTATCGTGTTATCCAAAGAATGTAGTGGAAATATTATCTATATGGAAAATAAAATGCTTTCGAGTCAACCACAGCTCCGTGCTAACGGTTTTGTGTTAAAGCTATAAGTAGAAAGATCCTTTCCCTTTTCACGTCTTGCCTACTACCGAAGGTATTTGTCCATTTCCCATGGAAAGATGCAACTTATTGGGATTAAGAGATATCTTCTGCGTCAATTCACATTATCATATTGTCAAATTTCACTACCCTGTTGGGTAGTATTTGGTGTTGGGTGCGATAAAAGACAGGTAGACAGACATTAGATTGAAAAATGGGTTTTCTGAACTCAGTGTAACTACTTGTTACCAAATCTACCACTTTTTCAAAATTCCAATGTACGGACAGCGCTCGGGTTATAGCTTTATTAAGTTATACATTTCATTTCAATAAAAAGGCGTCATTCTATCCAAAAGATACAGTTGACGATTTGGCGATTTCATCACTAAATCTAGCAAATTTTGCCTTACTTATAGAGACATTTTCTCTATTTTAGCAATGTGCTGCACTCCACATTCTCTATTACGTCGACCTATTCTAACACTAACACGATCGACTAAATTTAAATTAAATAGAATTATACCTAATTACTACAAAAGGTGTCCACAAACCATTTTGTATTCTTAAAATAATTTAAATAATTTTTAATTAATAAATGTTACTATTTAATAAAAGAGTTCTTCGAAGATGATGATGGAAATATATAATATGATGAGTGGTCCTGCACTAACGGTAATCACTATACCATATTATATATTTTTATGTATATATGTAATTTCAAATTTATAAATTTGTAATGTAAAGACTGTAATTTTAAAGAAGTGTTGCTAATGTAACCATTAGCTTTAAACAGACGAGATACCAACTTGCAAACAGATTTTTCCTCTGCTGTGTTAGCGCTGCAGTTGTTTTGTATCAATGAAGTGTTCCGTTCTGTACATTACTTTCAGTTGATAAAACACTTAATATTCAAACTATGAACCTAATTTTCGCAATTTCTGGAACTGAATTTTATTTATGAAAGCAAAGTTTAGCTATTACAGTTTCTAACTACCTTTTGCGAGATTTTTTCTTAGGCTAGCGATCTCTTTGCTATTTTTCAGAGTGAATTTGGCGTTTAAACGTTTAAGTTATGCACAACGATATAAACATAGTTTTTCGAGAGCGGAGTAAACGAGCTGTAGAAGAATACGGATGTGCCCGAAGGATTCACAATTCGATAGTATAGAGGCACTTTCTCCGCTGAGGAGTGCGAAGAGACGCGTTCGCAAGCACTAATTGCCAACGACGAGTCCACTTACCAAAATCGATTCCATCCATTTAGCGCACGACATCTTCCCTTCTCTTTTAGTTCCATTTCCTACCTTATTCTCAGCTTCATTCATTACTTTATGATCATTCAGAAGATCGTGCTAATACAAGTCTCACCGTTATCAGCGATTCTTTAAAAAATAATCTCCGCAATGACTGGTGACGTCGGAAGTGATCGAACAAATTTGATGCAATACGAACGGCGGGAGACAGTAAGGAAGTCGGTATCAGAAAGTTGTACGAACAAGCAGGAAAGAGTACAACGAACTCAAACAACCGAAAATGTCAGTCTGTGTTGCCATGGCAACAATCAGATGATTAATACACTTAAATTTGGAGAGATATCAGTGAGATCTAAGGATGCTGTTAATCTAAAGAAGAGTGACGTAACTAGTGACAAATGGTTGTTGAAAGCAGTGCAGCGTGACGTAATAGTCGTCGGAGGCGATATCGTTGACATGTGAAGAGAAAGTACGAACGTTGAAGAAGGGCGATTGAATTCGCTTCTGAAACCGGCACTTACCATCTTCCAAATACTTCTCATCTCCGCGAGGGAAGTTAAATAAAGAATACCGTTTTATATTCCTAAAAAATTAAGTACTGCATATGCTAAGGTGCCGATGAATAAAGTTTTAATGAATTACAGTTACATAGAGAAGTGAGAAATGAATGCATAATGTATTGTTCGACGCCTTACATTAAGTCAGAGAATTTAATACTAATGTATGAATTAAAAAGTTGAAGGGATCAATGAATCGTGGAAGAAAGCAAAGCTCTCCTTAAATGAGACACGGCGGGGAGCGTCAACCCCGAGGACTGCGTTTTGCTAATTCCCCTCCGTCGAACCCCCCTTATGGCGACGAGACATCATCAAAACAATCGATGATTTTTCAAACGGTGGGACCCATGAAGACATGCAGCTTTTGAATCATAGTTTCTTTCGCTCGAATCCGAGTCATGTTTTTTCAAATAGAATTCATCTGGATTCTTGGCTTCAGAGATTCTCTTACGCACTATTGTGATATAAAAATGCTGCGATCCGTAAGACATAAGAAATTTCAGGATTCACGCGATTTATATTTAGATTTATAACTCTCGAGCCAGTGGCGTATGGCAGGGGGTGCATTAACATCTTACCTAGTCTACCCTACTAGCTTCTCTGATGCTATGCAGAAAGAACAACTAGAAGTAACTATCTGTTTTAGCGATTATTCCCTAGTAAAGCTTCGTCGATGCCTCTCGGAGATCGCGCTCGTTGTTTACCTGAATATCTTTTACTTTGCCTAGAAATTCTGGACCGATGAAATTTTCGAAAAGCTTCCGTCAGTAATCAGATCTCTCAGCGAATTCCACCCGAGTAATTTAATCATGGCCGTAACGCTACTGTCGAACCTGATATCTCCACTGACAAAAAGGGCTGCTCTAGCATCCTGAACCATCTCTAAATCTGACAATGAGACTAGCACCACTTCGTGTGCATAGCGCAGCAGTATTCGATGCTTGGTCAAATGGGGGAAAAAAACAATTTATTTGACTCTAGATGGACATCCCATCACGATTCTAGTTGTTAATCTCTGCATTATATTCGCATTTCCTATGATATCACGAATATATTCTTTGAACGGTAAACTACTGCTGAGTGTAACTCTTATGTATTTATAGTGACGCACGAATTGTATGGGACATCCTTAACTTTTGTATCGTACGCTAATGACGTTGGCGGAACAGGAGAAAGTTAACACAGCAACGTACTCAATTATATTCTAATCAATATTTGCACCAACTTGATACAACCTTTAGGTCGTTCTTAGCACACTGCTATCATCTTCTAATGCAATATCTCTGTACAGGAGATTATCATCAGCAAAATATCTTGCTCTGATCTTTACATTACCCACATGTCGTTAATGTAAACGAAAAACAGAATCGACCCTAGAACACTTCCCTTCGGAACACTCGATGTGATGCAAAGTTCATCCAGTCAAATTCCGTCCAAAGCAACCCACTGAGATCTGTTTTCGAGAAACGATTTCAACCATCCTACCACGTTTATTGGTCCAGTTACCACACCTTGATGAATGAAATACTTATCATTCGTCTTTTAGTACAGGGTGAAGAAAAATGTATCTTTTATATACTTTTGTCTCAGTCTTGTTCATGGCTGTGATGATATGAAAGCTACTGAGGTATGAATTATGCATGATAATAGCATTAATTAATTTCTCCTTATGCAATATTACGAAAAATTTTCCTCGTAGAGTCACTGTGTTTCACTAACGTGGGCTTGTTCTGCTTATTACATTTTGGCTCATTTTCAGTGAGGAGAGCAAGGACAAACTACCTCACTCCTCATCTCGCCTAGTAAGCCTCATTTCCCTCTCCTAGCTCTTCGTAGCTGATGGTTGAGGGGATGAGGTCCATACTAGCCTTCAGACTGAATACTTTACACACAGATCACGTTTAAAGGGCTAACATGACCTTTCTTGCAGAACCCGTGCTGGCTCTGACCAATTGATCACTTTCCAGCAAGAAAGAATTAAGAAATTAAAATGCTGTCTACAAAATAATATATCTATTCTCACGATCATGGTTTCGGTATTGGGTTACACCATCATCAGGTACAGAAGCTTTATTTCAACAGCTTAAAAACTAACCGAAGGAGGGGGAGGGGGAGAAAGGAGGGGGAGGGGGGAAAGGAGGGGGAGGGATCAGAAGGCGAGAAAGGAAGTAGTAAGGGAGTCAATTGCTATAAGTCATTAAGCGGAGGGGTAAAGAAGAGAAAAAGCCGGTAAACAATGTGGAAGGATTCACGGAAAAAAGAAATTTATTGGTAAGAGAATGGTAATGGTGCAGTATCTGAAATTTTCATAATAAATCTAACTTTTATGTTTTAGGGCAGGAATGCAGATTAGAGTAGAAATATTGGAATGGTCTTTTTTGTCTAATAGGTGAACCAAGTGTGATCTATGAGGAGCATTATCTAGAAAAACTCTAAAGTGCTCATTGCATCTTGTAAAAATACTTGTTGCCAGTTGCAATGACTGTGATCGTAATTATACCTGCCAGAGTAACAATAATATTTACTTTTATTAGTATTTTATTGTCATTTTTTCCTTATTTTTATTTAGTTTCATCGATCGCAATTTCCTCCTATACCCAGGACCCACTGGAATGGAAGTCCATTCAAGTGAAAGAAGGTTATCGTTAATAGTCTCAATCGACTCCAAAGCAAAATCTTCAGCTGATAACAGTTTTCTTCCTATTTAACATCGATTAAAATCATCGATAATTGATGAATGTTTCCCATAATTTTCGAAATAATCATCTGGGTTATGAAACTACCATTTAGAAATTGCACAATCGTTTGCATCAGTAATTTTCCGTTTAGAAGGAACTTTCATCCGTCAATTCACCGCGTATCGTTCGCCTGGCGAACCGAATTTCACGTTATGAACGAAGACAATTGAAAGGATATAACAGGATATAAAGCACTGGAAACCAGCTGCCTTTGCATTGAGCGGGATACATACTGAGCCATTGAGAGAGCCAAGGAAAATAGAAGATGGGGATTCGCCGCTTACAAAAGGGTTTAGCAAATGGAAGCCATACGACCACTAAACTCACAATAACCGTATTTTATGACAGCGGAAGCCAAACATTCTAAGCGAAGGCGATAGAAATTCCGAGATAAAATCCCTTAATTGGTTTATCATCGAGTCTTCACGTTATACAAATATACACAAATAAAAGGCAACACAAATTTTGACTTGTTCGTGCCTAGATCTCATGATATATACACATTCGAAGTTCACTTCCAATTCCGAGTCAAATGCTCACGATCCATTGTTCTTCGTGAATTATTTCAGCAAATGCCGCCCAGAAAATGTTACACAGCCGCAGCATATGTCTGCAGAGATTATTTCAACATTTTCCATACATTCCGAAAATGTTAAATCCGGTATTACAATTGCTCAAAGGCAGAGATGGATTAAACGGCGATTTCGGAAGATCCCACTAAATGTGATAATTTAACTGCGTTACAGTTTACAGTCGGCGGTAAAACCTGATATAATTTTTATATTCCCTTATTTTCATACGAGGGCCGGTCAGAAAGTAATGCCCCATATTTCTTTCTCAAAAAATATTTATTCAACAAAAATTAAATAAACAGATTTCAAAGCATGGTGTTTTATGTAACCAATTTATTTTTCCACATAATCCATTTTAAGTTTATTGCCTTCCTCCAGCAATTCAATAGGGCATGTATGCCCTGTCGGTACCAGTCCTCGCTATAGTTATGGACCCAGGTTTTCACTTTTAATAGCCTTCTGATTCTCTCGCCCTCCATACCTAGTAACCAACTGTACTCATATTGACTGCAGATGTTCCAGAGCACAAATGTTTTGGAATATTCTCACCGCTTCTTTCTCCACGCACAGAAATTCTATCACAGCACGTTGTCTGTAACGTTTATCATGGTCAGACTCCAATTTGAAAGCTTCCCACAGCTATGTTATCTGCAGGAGAAAACTGAAACTATGCTGCATAATTGGTAGCGACACCGCACTGCCAAGCAATAGAATTTGCCACCTTACATTTTCAATGTTTGTCCTAAAATTCAAACTCAATATGTTCGCTAATACTTATGGATTAAATTGGATGTGTACTTCTTCATTTACGGTTTTAAAGATAATTTACAATGCCTAAAACTAAATGTTAAGGTGAGTTGAAGTATAATTAAAATAAAATGTATTCATTTTGTTAATCAGCGCCTTGATTTTCGTCGTGTATAAATAATTTCTGAATTTTAATTAATCGTTATTAAAGGAATTATAACAACAAATCTCTTCTCATACATTCTAATCACTAAGACTAATACATCTTATTTTTCTTTAGTTTCTAGACAGAAAATTGAAACTAATAAGGGCTGAAAATTACAATTTAAAATTAGAGCAAGCAAGTCGGCAACAAAAAAGAGTATCGGACATATTTACAACTGTCGCAGACCATTGCGACCATCGATTTCGAGCAACGATGAAGATGAGAAACTTACAAGGGCAGTCAACAAAAAGAGTTTGTTGAAGTTGAAAACCAAGGTATAGCAGACAGCATAACATTGATGAATAAATGAAGAACCAGGTGAAAAACCAGAAAATAAAATGCCATTTCCATTGAAAAATACTCGAACGCAAACGGAAAATATTTCATTCGGAAATACACTAAAAGATTTTGCTCTCTGGCCTAACGTTTTATCCAATAAAACGGTCGATTTTTTTTAATACTCCAAAAACAGACAATATAACTGCTTTTGTTCTATAAATACTATAATAATTCGTTACAGAGGCCTGTGTAAAGACCTTTTCTATACAGAAATTGATAACCAAACCAAACCAATGTATAAATGTTTTTAAGTAAATCGGGTTGATTAAGAAATACTCCTGCATGGTCCTATTTTAGCCCCTCCGACTTGCATATTGTACTTTGCATATTCTGCAATCTCGGAAAATTGTCTACTATTTATAAAATTTCATTAGTTCCTACAGTTAACTATGTACGAACTTTTATCCCCGTGTATTTAAATGGGATAATGCATGAGATCGAATTCAACAACCGCTGTAATAGTCAAACAAGTGATTTGATTTATTTTTCACTATACCAAAGGAAAATGGAAACGATCATCAACTCAAAGACAAGGAATTTAATATTGGTCATAACCTCCGAGGAAAAGTAGCCCTTAACAGTAAAATTCAACGATACCGTTCACCCATTTCTATTGGGTAAACAGACAGAAAGAAAACTGATTTTAATAGAAACGACGAGGGACAAAAACGTGCGTTGGCGAAGCGAAAGCAGGTCAAACAAACTTTTTTCTGCCATTTTTCGGAGGAATTTTTCAAATCTTTTCATGCAGCAATTTTCGGTACATCAAACATTGAGATCACAGAGTCATCACAAAAAAGATATTTTACGAGTACTGCTTGCTTAGGTGTGATTTTCCGGTGTTTTGGCGGTCCTAATTTGTATGCCGAGGAAGTCCTTCGGTAAAATAGTTTAAAAAGCATTTCAAACAACTCAATCTCTTTGAATAAATGGACCTCATTTAGAACGAATCGTGAACATCGTGGATGGATCGAGAACTTCCATAAGAAGTAAAATACGCGATCATTTCAACTTTTAAAGCGAAATTAATATTATTTCATAAACATTTTTATCTTATTGTATTAAAACGTTACGTATTGTAATTGCAATGTATATATGTAATTGCTAAGTGGGCCAAGTGGGCAACGCATTCGACTTCAATGAAAGCGGTCCCGGGTTCGATTCCCGGTGGGAGCCTACGTGCAAAATGACCTAAGCTGTCGAAGTACTTTTAACAATACTACTACTACTTATGGTCGTAACAGAATTTGAAATGTTGTAATTACCAATTATAGTAATTAATTACAGCATTGTCTTGCAATACATGGTAATTAATTCTGTTGCATAAATACATTTATTATTTTTGTTATTATGGTACTTATCATCACAGAGGGTGGGAAACATTCATGTAACCTGGATGCAAAGCACCAATGGTATTAGGCTCATCTATTGTTTTTTGATAGTGATCTAAAAATATTCTTCCTATGGAGCAAGTACATTGTACTAATTATAGTGATTTTTTGTAGTTGAACAATAATTTTATCTTCTATTCCAATTTTTTCGAGGTTTTTACGTAAATTTGTATGTAATACACCGATTTCTGAAATTGTTATTGGGACAATTTTGACAGATTTTAGTTTCCAAACTTATTTTATCTCTTCGTCCAGGGAAATATATTTCTGTATTTTTTCTTTATGTTTTGTGTCAACATTTCCTGCGTTTGGAGTGGAGGTGTCGATTAGATATGTTGATTTGCCTTGTTTTATACGAAGAGTTATATCCTGTCTATTTATTATTATTATTATCGTCAAAATATTCTTGTTTTAGTTTGGAAATTTTTTAGTTAAATTAATTAAGGAAGACTTAAAGAATTAGATTTCTCTGAGGGTATCTTAGAATGTTAGGGAGCCCCTCAGCCAGGGTAACACGCCCGTTAAGGGCAGTCGTCGTTAAGCTAAAATGCGTTGGGCGAAATGCAAAATGGACATCAGTAGTGTCTTGAAATATAAAAACTTTGCAAGAAAGATTAAGAAATTGCTGACATTTGAGCTGTAAAAACTTACTCATACTTGGACATTGGTGGAGTTGCTGAAGACTCATACTCACCTGCAAAGAAGAACAGAAAAGATTCCATATTAGATTTGCAAACTTACTACTACATATTACACATAACAATTGTTTACGAAATTTCCACTCTTTTACTGTAAAGAAATGCCTTATGGAGCTTAAATGTTGAAAAAATTCGAAAGAAGACCGGTTTCGAAAGGTAGCGGTAGTCTGAACCACTGGCAGCATTTTTTTTGACGAGTAAACCCACAGAAACCAGCGATTAGATTGGCACACTTCAGAAAACGCAAGAGTATACCTCATTCTACTATCAATCAATGAAAACGGTTTCTTGGAAAAAACCAATGCAAAAATACCACATCTCGAGGATTTTATACCGCCAAAAAAATACATAGAATAAGACACTTTGAATATTAATGTAACTTAAACTTTACATTAAACTTTACCCTTTAACTTCACATGGGAAATTACTATTCCATAATCTATTGTTTCATTTATATAAATATGCCATTGAACCCATTCCGTAAAGTATACAGCCCGAAGGCCGGTTGAGATCTCATCCCCTCTACCATCAGCTACGAAGCGCAAGGAGGGGGAAATGAGGCTTACTAGGCGAGATGAGGAGTGAGGTAGTTTGCCCTTGCCCTCCTCACTGACAATGAGCCAAAATGTTGAAATGAAAAGCAGAACAAGCCCACGTTAGTGAAACACAGTGACTACGAGTAACGTTTTTCGTAAGATTGCATTAGGAGAAACATTAATTAAAACTATTATTCTGCATAACTTATACCTCAGTAGCTTTCATATCATCACAGTCAAGAACATGACTGAGACAAAAATATATAAAATATAAATTTTTCTTCATTCCGTACCAAAAAACGAATGATAAATATTTCATTCATCAAGATATTGTAACTAGACTACATTATACCCATTAATAACCATAGTTGATTTACAGTTATAGTGGAATTACAACATAAAATAATAAGAACACACGACCCTTCAGCATAACCAGGGAATTGATTACGAGTCATAAGAGCATTTAAGTATTCTATGTATGTAAAATTACGACCACAATGAAATAAATGAGCAAATTCAGGATTAAAATTATAATTAAGTATAGAGTAGATATACCAGTAGCAATAGCTACCAGCAATTTATTAGTTGGAAAGGGGTGTCGATAATGGAAGGATGGAAGTATAATTATTATGGAGTTGAATTGGAATGGATGCAAAGGGAGAGGAAGTTAATTGAATGGTGCGAAGATATGGATAACAAAGTATTAAAACAAATTGGAAAACTTAAAGGGAATTATAATTAGGACTGTTTGAAAGGTACACTCAAGTTAACGAAAGTAAAGAAGATTAGTAATATAAGCAGATAACCCCAAAAGGGAGAGAAAGATTGAGAGATATGTTGGATTGCATACAAGTCCCCGCTTGGGGTATCAGGTACCCCTTCGTATGGTCAATGAAAATGTCTTTCAGAATGTTCCCGCAACACGCTACTGCCGTTCTCACAACGTTATTGTTACGTCTCACGATCACGCTCGTGAATTGTCGAGTCTCAAGAGTTAGGAAAAATACTGAACGACAAATCATTCGGTGATGATAATAATATTCAGGCGAATTTTAGTCTGATGAGACCACTCTTACAATCAACCTAGTAGAGACGAACACAAACAACCATCCTCTGAACAGGATTCGAACCCGGGACCTCCGCGTTGCTAGGCTATCACGCTAACCGAATCGAATTCTCCCAGACTCAGAGAAGTTTGATTCCAGCAGTTCATCGAATAATTCCTCTTACGTTAGAGCGACGCAATGTCCAAGTCTTTGAAATTTACGGAATGTTTAGGAACTTCATCTGGATGTCCATTCCGGAAGAGAAAGATTTGCTTCGATAGCGGGCGGAAATAAACCAAACCCAATGGAAGAGAGTTAACAACTGAAAAACGCAATCGTAGAAAGAATGGAGGTGAAGAGCAGCGTCCTCTGCCCCCCCCCCCTCGAACGCTCGGTTAATTACCTCCATCCTGTTGGGATGGAAGAATGCCGCCGCACGGCTGGGAAAGAGTGCCTCAATGAAAGGCGAGTGAACGGGAGAAGACACGAGAGAATACAGAGCCAAAGAAGAGATCTAAATAACCACGTAAATTTATATTTCTCTTTTTCTGTTGACTATCTATATATTTAAAAAAGAAATTCTGTGGATTTGTTTTTGTGTGTTTGTATGTCTGAGATTATAGTCCACGCCGTTTTGTTCGATTTTCATCAAACTTTGCATACGTGTTCTCTGTGAACCGGAAGGAAGTACTATCACCTTTTTATACGATAACTTTTCTGGGTTTGAACCAAAATCATTCAGATAGATTTCCCTAAGAAATACAAGTAAAGTTCAATTTTATCGGTTACAGACTATATTTCTTTTCCAAAATTAAATTAGAAGGAATAGCCGCATGAAATCTAAATGAGTACCAAAAGAAGAGAAATTGAATAAGTATTCTAGTTATGTTCATGGAATATCGCTTTCGTTTCGAAATTGCAAGAATTTGGATAAAATATACGAATATTTTGTGAAATTTTGAGGTTGTACACAACCCGTCCCCCTGACGAACAATGCGATTGTTGATTCCGAGGTAAAGCATCTTCCCATAAGAATACGAGGGTTGTTCGATAAGTCCTTAGTAAATCCAAGAGATAGCGCTCGTAGTAACATAAATAGTTTATTATAAGTAAGCATCATTACTCACTAGATAACTATTACATTCTCAGTTATGACCACCGCATGGTTTGATTTGTATTGTCGACTGAAGCAAAAAAAACCTTTTTTCTTTTGTTTATTTAGAAAAATGGAAGAAAGTGAGTTTCGAGCAGTGATAAAGCACTTATATTTAAAAGACGACACGGAAAGAGATCAAAGTTGAGTTGGATGAAGTCCATGGCACATTTGCTCCTGTGTCTGCAACTGTTTACAATTGGGTAAATGAGTTTAATTTAATTGAATTTGGTAAATGAGTGGCCGTATATCCACAAAACACGAACATCCTTAGGGTCGTCCAGTGGAAGTGATTACCCCCGAAATGATTGACGATCCACGCCCACGATATGGTTCTCACTGATCGAAGAATCAAATTGCGAGAAATAGTTGAGACCACAATTGTATCGCAAATTACACTCTTTTCAATTTTGCACCAAAAATTGAGTGCGAAAAAACTCTCGGCAAGATGGGTTCCGCGTTTGCTCTCAGATGAGAATAAACGCAATCGTGTGGTCGACTGTGAGGCTTATGACCATAATTATGTGTCGACACATAATTATGGACGAAAAATGGACACACTACTACGCTCCAGAGACAAAGAAACAGTGGGTTATTGAATGCGAACGGGCACCGAAGAAGGCGAACACGGTTGGCGATGGACACGGATTTTTGGGATGTATGCGGAATCATCCTCACCGATTACTTGGAAAAAGGTCAAACGATAAATGGAAAGTATTATGAGTCGTTATTGCACCGATTGAGGAAAGAAATCAAGAAAAGACATCCTCCTTTGAGAAAGAAAAAGATCCTCTTCCACGAAGACAATGCACGGGTGCACACCTGCACAGTTTCGATGGTCAAATTATAGAATTAAAGTGAGAATTATTACAACATCCGCCGTATTCATCGGATTTGGCCCCCAGTGAATTCTTTTTATTTCCAAAGTTATGGCTCGGCGGACAATGGCTCAGGTCGAACGAGGAGGTCATCGCCCAAACAGATGCCTATTTTGAGGACCTTCCGAAACCCTACTTTTTGAACGGCTTAAAAAAGTTGGAGAAATTATTGGAAAATGTATAGAGTTAAAGGAGATTATGTTCAGAAAATAAAAATAAATATACTCAAACCAAAAAATTATTCTCAAACTTGATAGATAGATGACCAGATAACAGTTCAACTTCTATGATTCAACATATTAGTAGGTAATAAATCAAAGATGGTGTCAAATTATATATTTTGATTACGCAGTTTAGTAAAAAGTAATTAAGATTATTTTATTATAGTTCTAGATAAAATATAAATTTCAAGGAGTAAAATGTGTACTAAAAATAATTCGCTAAGACTTTATCCTTGTATAAAACAATTCAACGATTATTTCTATGACTTCAAAACAATTTCATTTCCTTCGTTGTAACAAACACCACAGCCTGTGTACATGACCAAAAAATTGTATATAGAGCGGTTCGTGAGCCGAAGTACATACATGTTAAACCTCTCTACTTTCTACAATGTTGGTTCTCGGGAACGCAGCGGTGGTCATTTTCCGACCTGAAGAAGCCAGCAGCACCGCCGGCGAAACGTCGTCATATGAAAATGACCACCGCTGCGTTCCCGAGAACCAACATTGTATATACTATGTGCAGCGAAAGCCTTCGTACCTCTCTACTTTCTACCTATACTTGCAAGAATGCTACTACACTTTTTCGTATCGGTTAAGCCATTCCACGGGATCTTTCTGAAAGCGCCTCGTTCATAAGAAAAAGAACTTAAACTATAGAAGAATGGGAATGAGACAGTCCATCAGCGATAAAACTATGAAAAAAGAAAAGAAAAAATGAGAAGAAAAAAAAAGAGGATAAAAAACTTGCCCGTGAGTACTTTAAAAACTTTGGAAAGCTGTCAAGCGATTTTATAACACTGAAGAAGTGATTTCACTCAGGTGAATATAATCAGCACTTGAAGAGACGTGGAATTTCGTTTGAAACTAAGTAGGGACGCAAGTTCTCACCGAAAAATTCGCATAAGAGAAATTTGAAAACATTTGCGAATCCCTTCTAAAGCCTACTTTTTACATTAAGAATATTTGGAGCGGAACTAAGTACACACAACTCTGAATTAGAAAGTATCACCAAAGCAACACTTACGTCCCGAAATCGATTTTGGGTACGAGTACAACTAAAATCCGAAATTTTTCAAAACTCTTCGAGACTAAAATTTGTCATAATGACGGTATTTCATTTGTACATTTTATTTCCATAAATTTCGGATAATTATTTCTTTAAAAAGATTAGGTAGTGGCTTTTTTTGGCTCGTGAGACGTGTATTTAATTAGCTGTAAGTAAGTTTATCGCCAGTGATTCAATATTTATTTAAGTAAAGGTCGGCTTTCGGAGTCTGGCAGAAGAATCCACTGAATGACGACCAGAAACATTAATTGGCTGTTTTCAATAACGTTAAGAGGCGCAGTGATACCTCGACTAAAGAGTTACCCTGCTGAAGAAGATATTTCGCTCTTTTTCGGACTCGGCTAACGAATATTTTTTTATAATATAAACCAGCAAACATGAACGGTCAGGCCAATCCAGTATCTTATCTTTTCCGTATGTAAAGAATTGAGCTGACCACATCACTTGCGAAACACCCAGACGGGTTGCTAACACTCACGTCAGATAGAAAAGAGACGTCACACGTTTGGGCTAACAAATGTGATTATTTTAATATTAATCGACGAACTGCAGTCAAACCTTCGATTGCGAACATAATTCGTTCCGGAATTGTGCTCGTAATCCGAATCACTCGCATATCAAAACGATTTCCCTATCAGAAATTATGGAGAAACAGATGAATCGATCAAAAACAAAGAAATAATCACATGCATGATAATGATTATTAGGAAAGCAGAGATCACGTGATGCTCGGCAGGCGAGACAGAGTATACTCTGCATTTATATATAGTATAAGCTCCATTCGTATTGCCTCGCTCGTATAAGCTCCGTTCGTATATCAAGTAGACATTTGCTAAAAATTTTTACTCGCCTTGCAAAACACTCACAGACCAAGATTTGACTGTATATTCGTTAGCCGAGGTATCACTTTCTAGTTCTTTTCTTTCACATTAGTACGGCAGAAAGCACACAGGAGCTGCCCCTAATGAAAGAAGGAAGTGGGCACAATGACGATGGATGCGTGGGAAACGATTCCCCTCTCAGCGTTGGAGGGTGCAGTCGGTGCCGTCGGATTGCAGCGAATTATGGCCTAAACCATAAAAAAAAACCACAACAAGGAAACAAGATATCTGAAGCAGCAAAGAATTAATTCCATTTACTACTGGAAAAGGTGGAAAAGGCGATGAAATTCGTTCAACTCTGTGTTAATTTCGATTTTCGTCTCGATTAGGAAATATATTCCAGCGTTTAAACGCGCTATACAAATATTAGTCGCTCCAACGCCAAAAGTAGGGGTTTCCGGGCTTTAAAGAAACTCGTATACGTGAAGAGAATAGGAGCAAAGAATAAGTTCGCGAACGATGTTATTTCGTTTTAGTTGGGCCCCATCTTGAGTATGCGTTTAGTGCATGGGCAGATAAGTGTTGAATTCGGGAATTAGAAAAGGTGCAGCGAAAGACGATACGTTTTGTAAAGGACTGCTACACAAATACTTCAGGACGCAGGATGGGAATCTTTGGAAGATTTAAACAAAGGATTAATTTACTGGATACATTCAGAGACAGCACGTTCAGAAATGATGTAGCTGATATAATGCGTCCTCCATGTTACATAGGCCGTTCTATTACTGCGAGAAAGATCAGTGAAATAGATGCTAAAACGAATCGATTCAAGAAGTCATTTTTTCTGCGAACGATACGGGAAAGTTAGCAATTAGGAAATGAGAGTCATGATGCGTGCACTCCCTGCCACAAGCCAAAAGGCGGCTTACCGGGTATGTATGTAGATAAATTTCGATTTATTTGCATTTTTCTGAATTTAAAGACTTTCTAACAAATTTTGAGGGTAAATACAGCGAAATTTAAAATAAATCAGAATCCCTGAGGAGCAGTACGAACTCAGGGTAAGGGCAATGTGCAGTATCAACTCGGATTCTTTGGCTTTTCAAGACCAAAATGAAGCCCTAATCATTAATTCTAGCTGCACCACTACTTCCAGCGGGACTCAAATCCCAGACCGCTTTCACCGAACGCGTTACCAATGTGTCGATTGAGAGAACGTTACTGCCTCCGTTTCTGTTGAAGCAAAATGTGGGCTAATGCATTTTGCCTGGTGAAGGATTATTGCGAAAGAAAAGAAATGTTAGAAAATGGATCGGTGAAAGGTGGAATATTAATTGATTGAAAATGGGATTTCATCTTAAATTAGGAACGCCATAGCTGAGTTTGAACAGATAATTGCGACTAATAAAATCTGCAGAAAACGTGAAAACCAACTTAGGCGATGATAACTAAAATGCCGAAAGAGTTTTCTTGAAAATATACAAAATAGTAGTCATTCAACTGCTATAGCACCGCCACCGACGGTAATTTTAACAACTATGGAGTATGGAGATGGAGTATTTGGGAGTTTAACATGAGAGTTAAAACATAATGTACAAAGTGGTCGAAGAACACAATGTACAAAGTGAGCACAACACGATAAGTAATGCTGTCATTTATTATAATAACATTACTGAGATCATTCACCGTCAATTCTTATGTCAATACATTTTAAACTCACTCTATCATTAAAATTGTATATTTGATAAGGCATTATTATTGATCGTGTCCATAATGTGAGAGGAAAGATTACAGGAAAGAATAAGGTATCAATCAATAAATATAATTAGACAAAATAAAAATTACACATTATTTTAAGAATGGAGAAGTCTAAAGGCGGTTTGCAGGGTACATAAAAGCCAATCCAAGATTTTGTTGCAGCGACTTCTTACATTCCATGTGCAGTCACTGCGGTCCTTTACGTTCCCGAAGCACAAATAAATAGCATCAAGTTGGGCTCCAAGTGGGTAGAGTTCGCCTTCCGCGAGAACGCGGCCACGAGTTGTGGTCTTCGTGCGAAATGACCTCAGCTGTCGAAGAACTTTGGAAATTACTACTTCAGGCCAGAGCTGTCTCTGGGATCCACTGAGCCCACTTAGATGAAAATATTTCCCATTAAATATTCTAAATTCCAGGAAAATATATTTTAAAACTATTTGGTAAGGTTAGACAGATACGTTTTCAAATTACGAGAACAATGGAATTTAAAGATATATTTTTTAGCTAAAACACATTCGATATTGTCTATAATTTTTTTATTGATCAATCTTATGAACTCCCACACGTTAGATTGGCCAACTGCATGAACCTCTCCTGGAAAAGGTTTGAACTTAAGTAACTTTTATTAATTTTAACTTTGGAGAGGATCTTTCAGTCACGGTTACTGGCATTGATAGAATTATTCTATGAAGTATTTCTTTGTTTTGGAATACTTCTTTCAAAACTTATTTGGAAGGAAATTTCCACTGGAGATTCTCAAAACACTAAGAGCCGCGTGGAACCATTAAAGCCGCCGGTGGCGCGTGGCAGGGGGTGTGAAAAACGCCAATAAACCTATCACACCCTAATTGCTATTAGCTTATTACCTTAGCATCCTAATGGCTAACCTTTGCATCCCATTCGCCTTTCCTACCACGCATCGAATACGCTCTTTGAAGGAAAAACTACTACCAGGCGTAACTCGTAGGTCTTTATGTCTCACGAACTCCAAAGGATGTCCTGAAATATGATACGGTGCGCGAGTAACGATGGCAGAACGCGTAAAAGACATAGCTACGCACTTCTTTACATTCAAGTCGAGCTGCCAATCACTGCATAACCTGAAATAACGTTTAGATCGTTCTGTAAACAAACGACCGTTACACCGGTGTAATCCAGTGGTACGACCACTCTGTAAATAACAGAATCATCGGCGAATAGCCTTGCACGTAACATTATCCACTAAATTGTTAAATATATGCCGATGAAACTTTTCGACTTCTTTTTAACGAGATTTTTTACAGTTTTTAGGCGTTTACAGACTTTTTAGGATATATCTAGTCACAAAACTAAATCGGCATATCCGGAGAGATTGCTTCGTCTTGCGAACAGTAGAGAGGAATCTCCGGTCACTGTCTATCTTCAATTGAGGAGATTCATTTTCAGACAGCCTTTGGAGATGTCGGAAACAATCCAGGAAAGAGAATTTCGCATGAGGAGATAATTCGCTGTAACGGTTGTCGACCTTGGGGGCGAGGTCACCCACTTGTCGATCGAGGACGACGCTTAAATAAGCGCAATTAAAGGAGCCGCTGCATCCACACGCAGGTCGGAAGTGCGTGGCAACAGAAACCAACGAAATACAAACCAGATATGAATACTGAGAGCCATCGCTTTTCAATTTGGGAGCCAAAGAAAGAAATGCTCCTCTTACATACCTTATCCTCCGAGCACATGGCACTTAAGTGGAATGAGGGAAAGTTAAATAAGGAAGCACGGAAGAGCCGTACATCCCAAGAATAAACTAATGTGGAAAATAACGATTCGAATGGGACTCGAACCCAGGTATCCCACTTTCCGGGTAGGTATTCTAATCATTTCTAAAACAATCTGTATCGCGGCATGGTAGTTCAGCGCTTGGAATGCTCATGTCGCTATTTTTCACACCTGTTTATCCTGAAGTTTCTCTCCTTTCACCTGATCCTATTTGCAATCCTTTCCTTTGTTTAGATATAATGATCTACACTCTCTGTAGATATGGATCAAGAATGTGTAAAAAGACCAGTAATGGGTGTGGGAAAAATCTTTGGGGACTTCAGATAACAACGAAGAAAAACTTCACGTTTCACGGAAAACACCGACAGACAAGGGGGTGGAAAGACCTACCAAAACATAGTGAAAAGATGGGTTATTAACGACATCACATTCAGATGAGATACAGTATTGTTATAGAAAGCAATAAGTACCTCCTTCATGATGGATCCACCGTAAGGCGGATCATAGGGTTGGTGAATACATTCCAAGGGGTGCAAATGGAACTATTTCTTCGTCGAAATAAAAACCTTGTTAATTCAGCGGCTTCTTAAGCGAAAATTTGCAAATCATCAGTCAACGCGACTAATTATACGAAATGTGGCTCATTACTTTCCGATGTTACGTAAAGTTTGTCAAATTCCAATTAATACATACATACTTGTGCATTAATCACTAAATGAACGCAGTTCCCGAAATGGAATCACACGAAAGGATCCAAGAAATCAAAATGTATACTTCCCTCGATGGCGTAATCTCTGAAGTGATGACTTCTTTCTTAGCAAATTCAGATTCGATTGAGATAAAATTAAAACGATCGTCACATTTTGGCGTAAATCTCCAGAAAAGAAGACGAGTAACGGATTAACATTTCAAAGTTTGCCGCAGAAGACAAAGTTCTTCCGAAGTCTCTCATGAATCAATAATTAGGACAAATTCGCATTAACACTGGCTCTTCGTGGAAATAGGAGAGTTGGTTCGAAGTCACACCTCATGTTTAATGCAAAGGAACTCCAAATATCTTTCCTCGATTCCTAAAAGGGAACTCAGTTCTGTACACAAAGATCTCATCAAAAGTCCAATTAAATTTTAACTTCTCCACGGTCTCCAACATTCTTCTTCACGATCTAAAACTGCTCAGAATAACGAGAGATGGCACTTCTATCAGTTTAATAAAAGTTATTCAGATACACACTATTATGAGAATCAGACCAATCAGAAGAGATTATTGGTAGTATACATTATAAAATGATACATTCTAAATGATCAGAGGATACCGACTGAAGTCGAAATTAAAATTACGAGGAAACGAGTCCATTGCTAAGCAGCACCCAATTCTCATGTCCAAATTTTCAGTCAATATGCAATGTCCAGCACATTTTAAAATGTCTACTAGCTCGCGCACTTTCGGTCGACGGTCATCCATCACCGTTTTGTGAATTTTCTTCACCATTTCTGGCACCTCATTTGGTCAACCACTGCGATGTACGTCTTGGCAGCTCGTACGGCCTCGTTTAAACTCTACCACCCAATATTTTGTTCCTGTAAATGAAGTAGCAGACTCCCCCAGAGTAGAATGTAGCTCGACTTTGATATTGGCAGGAGTGAGACCTTTCAAATGAAAGTCTTGTATCACATAATTATGAACTAATTGTTTCCATGTTTACAAATTTTACTGAGAACGTTCACAATTGATGTCTGTCAAACAAAAACTAAACAACGCAGCGTCTTGAAAGCTTTTTAAGGTTGGTACCTTCGACCATTGTAATTTTTTCCAAAAAAACGTCATTTAATTATTATACGCCATTTATACGTCAAGTGGGGTAATGACGATACACATTAAAGACGGTGACTGCAAGGAAGCCTAGCAAAATGGATCTCCCAGCAATTGGGAGATCCGGGCTCGAGCCCCGGCCCTATAAGAGTTTTTTTTGTCTAACGGCACAATGTAGATTACATAAGAATATGTTTCGTAACTATCGAAGTAAAAGACCGAAAAACGGAATGAAATTCTCACCGCGATGCTACGTCATTCAATTCGGGGCCTCTCCTAAGGTTGATTCCCGTTTAAACTCCAGATGTGCACGCATAGCATTGTGGGACGTCATCTAAAAATAATTCAAGAACGTACTTCGTATTTTCCACAAATTTGTTTAAAAATGATCGGTCGAAACCGGTCGTGTTTAAATAAATTTGCGGAGAATGCGAAGTATATTTTTCAATTATTTTTTATTTATTTTATTGATTCGGTTTCGAATAATGGGAGACACATAAGAAAAATACTTAAGATATTTATGTATAAACGACACATGCGAGATACTAAATTTCAAACTCTTACCGAAAACAAGTAAGGAATTTAGACGAAGGCGTAAAAAGATCTTCAAATAATGTAATTTTTATATAATATTGCAGTAATTACTTATATAATTGCATTGGAGACGAGTTAGTATATTATATTATTAGACGGGGAATCGTTTTTCATACACTGTGTTCCGTATTAATATATGTAAGGATTTGAGAAATATTAGACTTGTTTGTAAATGCAAATACTTTTCGTATTAGTTGTACTCTGACTTTTAAATTATAGCTGTTTAGATTTTAAGTTGAGAAGTGAAGATTTTAAAATATAGTATCTAATGGACTGGGTTTGACTTAGCGTCTACGTGCGGCGAAGTGGTATGGCAATCATAATAATAATAAGCCTTATTCCATTTGTACATAAAACTGAAATGTTCAAATCGCGAATAAGCGGGGAAAAACATTCCCAAGTAATTGACGTTCACTTACGTCCTTAACATCGAGCCTTTTATTGCCCAGAGATAAAAAATAGATAAATTCATTAATGGTTGAAATGAAAAGAAGTTAAAATAAATGAAAATTCAACACGGCTCCAGAATTGAATTTCAATAACGGAAGCTAGAAAACGTTTTATTTGTTTCCGATTCTTAAAAATGTCATTTACTTCTGAAAATACATAAATATGGAAGATAAAGTGTGATTAGTGCCTTTACAGCGATGTCCAGAGTTGAGTTAAATTGATCCTAAGTTGAGTTAGCGGCATTTAATTATGATTAATCGCTCTCAATGCCCAAGCCTACCGAAAATTAGAACATTCATCTTTTCGCATTATTATAGTTAAAATCAAAATCTTTACTCCAATATTCTAAACACAAAAGAAAGTAATAAGACTTTAAAATAATTTGAGGTATAGAGTCTTCTACGCAAGCATTCAAAGAAAATGGCATACACAGATTGCAATACTTATATGAAATGATGTGTTACGTTAGTGCAAATCTAGAAACTATGAAAATTGAGCAGTTGGGCCACAAATATGATACAAGAGGAAAGAATATACTGCAGTGCCCCAAATATAGACTTAAATTGTTCAAAAACAGTTCCTAGTACATATATGGCAAGAAGAGTTTATAACAAATTAACAGTTACCAATAGACAAAAACTGTCCACAAATCATGTTGTATTCTTAAGAAAATGTAAAAACTTTTTAATTCTTAAATGTTACTATTCAATAAGAGTGTTCTTTGAAGATGTCGATATGCCATAATATGTATCTCTGTGTGGTCCTGCACAAATGGTAATTAATATGCCACATTANTATGTTATATTCTATGTACCATGTTACTTTTATGTATTATTTTATGTATATTTTCAAATTTATAAATTTTTAATGTAAAAGCTCTTATTATAAAGTAGGGTTGGAACGATAAGCTTTAAACAGACGAGATACCAACTTGCCAACAGATTTTTCCTTTGCTTTTTAAGCCCTGCAAGTGTTTTGTATCAATAAATTGTTCACTTCTATTATAACCATCAAAATGACATTAATAATTCAGATTTGGCTATTAAAGTTGAGAATCTACTTCCTTCGTGCATTATCAATACTTAATTTCATTTTCGGTATGTGAAAGTCAATTCGAAGTATTTATTTTTTTATCAACGGGATGAAACGGAAATAGGGGTCTCCCAAGCAATGCATTTGTAAATAAGCCAGAGTGTTGGAGAAAGAAAAGAACTTGAGAAGGAGCAGCTGTTTGTGTTTGTGATTTTCTCTCGATTGAGAGAGTGAAACAATTTTACAACCGATTCCTCAGTTAACGCTGCCAGATTTTAGGACTAACGAATACGATTTCGGGTAACGAATGCTTTGCTGTATCCTCTTTCGTGCACAAGCGACAAAATCAAAATGAATGCTGCCATTAACGCTCGGTAACTAAATATTGAGAAGTTTGCGGCAATATTTACGAGTTATTTATCATTTGTGGCTGATTAGAAAATATTACTTCGGATGTGAAAGTTGATTCTGGAATGAATTACCTTCTTTGGTCCATCGGATTTTTCCTCTCTAATTTCCCAAATTGCAGTCAAAGGCGATGGTATTACGATAATAGTTCAAAGTTTTCCGTAGACAGCTCACTTCCTTCGCTCTTCGAAGGATTTCTGTAACAATTTCTCGAACTGTTTGTCCTTTTATTGTCAGAATCCTTCAATGTGGGCAAGTATATAAAAAAAACTTTACGATAATCGCAATTAAAGCTCCTCCAACAGGATTGGAGCTGGAATTCTCTAAAACTTCGTGTAAGTTAAGCAGCAATATCTGTCAACCCGACTTCCATCTTGGTCAGTGCAACGTGATGAGCATAAGCCAATCCTCTCTCGTTCCCCACTTCCTTTCGGCGTCCGTGCAGAGGAAATGTCCGCGTTGAATACAAGACCACTGGACATCACTTCTCGCCGAGTCCGGTACATCCGCTAATCGATAGTCCACGATGTGCCAATTAGTTCTGTTTACAACTGAGTAAATGAGTTTAAACATCGTTCGGGACATCTTTACTCCCAGCTGTTACATTCTCAGTTATGACCATCTCATGGTTTCATTTTTATTGTCGACTGAAGAAAAAAACCTTTCTTCTTTTGTTTATTTAGAAAAATGGAAGAAAGTAACTTCCGAGCAGTGATTAAACACTTATATTTAAAACTTGACACGGAAAGAGAGTTTGAGGCACTCACGTTCGGATGACAAGTGCCACCTCAGGGCGTACAACAGAGAAGGTGGTCTTATACTGCTTACAGACTATCCTTTATGTATTAATAATATATGTATAATGTATTATTAATATATTAAATGATAAAACTTGTACAAATCCACGAAATTTATTTTTTGGACTTGTACAAGTTTTGTACCAGAATACCTTTCATTTTAGACTCTCCTTTTTTTCTGTAATTAATATCATTTTGTGGCAGTAGGAATCTCGTGTAACACAAAAGGTACTCAATAAATAACACATCTGAGAAATATTCAGCCCTAACAGATTCCTTAGGAAGGGAAAAATGGATATATCGAACGCACTTGGGGACTGATATTCTGTTCTTCCCAACGCTCAAAATGTTAATCACCTCTGTTTAAAACTTTGCTTTATTTAAAATGTCATCCATTGCGGCAAAGTTACTTAATAAACATTAAAAAATAATTAACGGCATGCATGTTGAGATATTTAAAAGAATAATTATCCAAGAAAATGCGAACTTCTAACGATAGGTGACGTGACGACCAGAAATTCAGGACGACTGAAGTTCTGAAGGGAAACACCGGTAGAAAACTTTTGGTTCCCAAATGGAGACATTTTGTTTACAACTTAGTTATTCCTATATTATTGACCCCTTTGGCGCGATGGATATACGGAAGTGTTTTTTCCTTATGGTTATATACAATATACGTAAAAAAATCTGCCTTATTTATTGATTTTAATTTTTTGTCAGCCTTAATATACTTGAAGATTAACAATGAGAAGAGGGATTGAGATGAGGAAGCCTTAAGGAACTATAAAAAATACCCGACGCAGATTAAGAGATCAGAAACACTGATTGTGAACAGTTTATGAGGCTGGTGAGTGAACAATCGTCATAAAGGGTCGTCCATTATCTTCTTCGTATATTATCTCAATTCTTATACTCAATATTTTCCTATTCAGTTTCCAAATTAATTTTATACTTTTCCCCGACAGGAAGAATAGATAATTAGTTGTCTAATTAATAAGTTAACATAGCTGATAAACAACCAATACACTCTAAACTTGAACTTATCAGAGCTTTTGACTCTTTTCATCGATGATTCCTCATTTCGCATCAACGCGTCAAAGTCTGAGCAACTTTGATATGAAAAAGCATTTACTGAATGAATAGTCGTACTATCGGAATCGCAATTAAACAACGAAGAACTATACAGAAGTAAAAGGTTCCGTGATAGGCGAATTAATAATGATAAAACAAAAAATGGAAAATGGAAGAACGGCTTGACTTTGTCATCACGCAAAAGAATCAATCAGTTCATAAATCACTTTCCTCATTCAGCGCAAAGCTTAAAGTAATTCTAACGTTTAAGACTTTCACGCGATGAAAATAATTGCATTTTGACAACGACATGCATACAAGTAATAGCGTATGAATTCGTTTGAGCAGCTCAAATTATATAAGAGGATAACTTCGAAGTAAATAGCGGTTCCCCCCCTATTAACACGCATCTATTAGAGAAGATATTCGTTCGTGCCATCACTTTGACGATACGAAAGGACAATCAATGGTCTATTTGTAAGATGACGCATCGACGATAACGCCCGCATCTGATTCGCCCAATTTCAGCTCATTTCCGTTTCCGGGATACCGAAAACAAAAAAAAACCGGACCTAAGGATGGCGCCATAGAGTCAATTAAGAAACAAAAGTAAATTAGAGATTCCCAAAAGTTATCTGAAACGAGGGATTTCCAGGAGTAAATGCACCAATAACCACGCCATAGGTATGGTTTGGGTCATTATACTGATTATAGTACGTTCCCATGATGTCTTCCGGGTCCACCACGATGGTTGAAGCTGTAGTAACGAAATTTCGCCTACGTTGTAGTAAGATGGCATCTTCGACCTGAAGAAGCCTACTGCAACGTAGGCGAAACGTCGTCACTACAGCTTCAGCCATCGCGGTGGAACCCGGAAGACATAATGTGAACAACCGATCGCCGCGGAAACCTACGAACTTAATTACAGTATGCTAACAACCATAAATAACTTTCTCTTTATTAAAAGGGTATCTACAACTCAAATTGCTTTCGATTAATTAATAAATAATAAATTAATTTCGATCGATTTCAATATCTTTCGTTTAAGTTTAATCCTTTAAACAAACTTCGGTAGTAAATCCCAAGGAAGAATGGACTTGAAAAAAGTCTGACGGGACCGGGAATCTAACCCCGTCAGACATTTTTCAAGTCCATTCTTCCTTGGGATTTTTCCTGGGTGCGCACCATCTTGCGCAAAGTCACCCTTACCCGTTTTCCTGTGTTTTTTTGCGATTTCGTCCGCATGGCGGCATCGTTCGCAGTCACGGCTTCATAATGAAGCCGTGACTGCGAACGATGCCGCCATGCGGACGAA
>KZ308579.1:754644-909955 GCA_000376725.2 Ladona fulva | reverse complement strand
TATATATATATATATATTTTCATACGAATTACTTCGATCAAAACAGCGATAGTTATACTAATAAAAAGCAATTGTCTGTACGTCCGTCTGTCTGTTTGTCCATCTGTCCGTTCCCTTCTCTATCTCAGATACGGCTTAACATACGGATGTGAAACAAACCGCATTATGTTTCTACGAGGTTGAAAGGCCCACGAAACCGATTCACATCTCTCTGAAGGTTCGGTCTCGAACCCAGGATGCCATTATACGCTTCCATAAGATATGCACGTAAAGTATGTTCCCGTGACTTACAGACCATATTTCTTTTGCAAACTTAAATACGAAATAACGGTCCTACGAAATCGAGACAAATATCAAAAGAAAGAAAAACGATTATAGATTCTTATTTTTGTCGTAAAATGTTGATATAGATTCGAAATTGCGAGAATCTTGATAACATATATGGAAAATTTTGCAGAATACAGTTCGTGTCTAATCTTTCAATGTGATTAATTTGAAAACTTCTCCCGTCGCAACGTATCGCAAGAATAAATAAATATAAAAGAAGACACTGAAAAGCGTGGTGAGGCAGGTTAAGAAAGCAACATTCTTGGAGAATAATTAATTTCTAATTAACGAAAATCGGTTGTGGGAGTGTTTGGAAGGGGAGTCGAGACTTCATCGGAATTAATTAGCGAAGATGGTCATTGGCCATATCGTATGAACAATTTGAGAGAAATTAAAGAGCCTCCAAATCATCGACATAACAGTCTGCAGCACTCGTATGTTTAGGAGAAATGTCCAATCCCGAAGAGCGACTATATTTAGCAAGGAAAATTACTTAAAAAGCTTACGACCCGCAAGGAACAGATTCTCTTAATTACAGAGCTAACATTAGCTAACGATCCGATTAAACGCGATAATTAGCAGTTCCGGGAGTCATCTTGATCACTGTGGGATGCGAAGTCCACCCAACGAAACAATTCACTTCCCATATTTATCTCGGAGAACCCATTTCCCCTTTATTTCCGCGGGAATTCTAGTATTTATCAAAGCGTCTCATTTCCTCAATTTGGGGATTTCTTTCGCGACTCCGATTCTCTTTCAGAATAGAATTCATTTTTAGGGAAATGAGTAAAGTATCGATCACTTTATTGTGCACCGCACGTGTTGCCTGAAAATGCCCGCTCTGCCCCCTATCGGGGAAATTGGCGGTGATTCGGGATCAAGGGAATCGCCAGAGAAAGCCGAGAAAACCGTGAATTTGAATGGCACGTCTAAGATCGGAGATTCCAGTGCATGGGAATATTTTCTGTTTTTCCGCCGAGGGAACTCTGGGAATGATTCTGGAATTAAGGATACAGCGAACTTCCTCTTCGGAACGGCGAAACATTTCAAAAGAATTGAGTTCTACTCGACAATTATTAGCAATGCCTCATATATTCTCCGAACAGAAATAATCTACGCTCGGTCGCAAATCCCAGGTTCCCCTTCAGTAAGTTTCAAAGAATACCGTGGCATAAGTTAGCCCATCGATGTCCATTTCTACTACTTTCCTCGCTTTAGGTGAGAACTTGTTCTAAAGTAATGGTTCACCATTTTGTTATATAGAGTATGCAAATATTCAACGGTGGTCATTACAATCGACTTTAATGAGGGATAACGATCAGATCTATAACATATCATTATACCATATATTATATCATATATATAGCATATCATTATACAGGGTGTCCCAAAAAGAATATCCATAGCATTCGACTTCGGTGAAGGCGGTCCCTGGTTCGATTCCCGGTGGGAGCGAAATGACCTTAGCTGTCGAAGAACTCTCGACAGTACACTACAATATCCACGGTAACGGGGTCTGTGTACATACGAGCAAATGCTACAACATTGGGATAAATAATATCACCCATCACATACACCAAACACCATCAAAAAAACAAAACGAGTACAATGTACATTTCGATGTCAGGAACATCATCATCAAAGGTACAAATGTGAGTCACATTTGTACCTTTGGTACAAATGGTGTTTGGTGTATGTGATGGGTGATATTATTTATAGCCATCAGCGGTTTTCCCTTGATATTGGGATAAAGAACCAGCCGATTTCATTTTTCAACAGCACCACCTCACTGGTCTCTTCCGGTGCGGCTTTAATGTGACTAACGTTGAATAGGAAGATCTTGGAACTCCACCATTGGACTCCAGATGACCCCCACTCCCCCAATGTGACCTTGGGGATACGTCTCAGGATTCCAATCATCAATGCCTACAACTTCGGACGAAATGAAGATAACGGCTGCCATTCAGAGCGTCGATGTGTTAGGGAGAGTTTACCGCCTCGATATTGTTTCAGTGCCATTTCTAGATAATCTGGGTAACACGTGAATATAACAGATTTTGTTCATGTAAAATTCAATAAATGCAGCTCTTTAAAACTCCGATATTCTTAATGGGACACCCTGTATTTTACTTGGGGATTTTCCTAATTTTAGTTCAGAGTTGAAGAATTTCGCGAACAATCCAAGACAATTTAATCAACTTTGATCCCGTATAATTTTAACGCGCAAAAGTTTCAAAGATAGCACTTAAAAAACACCATTTATCGTTTAATTTATAGATATATATAGATGTGTGTTATTTTTTCTCTTCTCATTTTGTTTAATTTCTAACTACTCTTGTTTTGAGATGTCACCAATTCATCACAGATCACTGTGTACCGGAATGCGATCGTAACGAAATCAATTATTGTTATGACGCAATGAGCGTAAGGACCTCTTTCAGCCGAGCGGTGACGATTATAAATGCACCAGTCGTAATATTTTGACAATGAGTATAGAGGGCGTTTCTGATGTCATCTTTTCATGGACAGGCAGTCGAGGGTTTGAACTGAATGAGGAGACTTCATAAGCACATCTGCTTTACGTTCCTCTGGTGGAATTTTCCCATGGAATTCCTTCGGCGGTATTCCTCTCGGAGTCTACGCTGGGAAGGAAATAAAACAAAAAATCGTCGATTTTTTTAAGCGAGTGAAATTGTATTAAGCCTTTTAAACTGCCATTATCTAAAAACATATGACTTAGGCATAAAAAATGACTAGTTTTCCTCGAAGTGCGTTGGACTCAATGAAGGGAAAGCCTCTGAGTAAAAGGGAAATTACTCATCGTCCTCTCAATTTTTTTCTTTTCTTATTACATGAGTAATTTGATGACAACTTGGCAAGAGTTAATAATCAAATTAGTTGTTTATAAATTGAATTAGTTGATTATTAAAATCTCTAGCAGTTCCTTTACCTTCCCATTACCAATGAATTCTGATATTCATCGAATCGTCATTAAAATCGAGCCAGGAAGTATTTGCGAAGAATATTCATCCAATTCTTCACGCGATATCTTCCAATGATGAGAAAGGTATCAATTCATTACGAAATAATCATTTACTTGTGGCCATTTGTATATTGACATTAATCTCATTGCATCTTTCATCGAATCAATAATTTCACATAACTAAACAAGAGTCTTAAATGGGATACGCTAGAAAAAAGAAGAAAAATAAATCAATCGACTAGGTTGCATTTACAATATTATTTCAGATAGTTATGGGTTGGAAGCTTTTAAAAACTCATTCGTGAAACCAGAATTCCTCGGGAAAGATAATCATGAATTTAAAATTAGGCCTCAGCGGCGAAAAACGGATATAGCAAGGTATTCTTTTCTTTTCAATAGAGGAATTTCTGAATGGAATAAGTTAGCTAGATCACTCTTATAGCCCTTACCTGAAAACCTTTCAAAAAAGAAATGTTTCACTGTATTCTAGTAATAAGGTTGTTATGGTGTTGTAGTAATGTAGGGGTCTCTGGAGGATGTAAGGGACAGGGTGACGTGCGGTGGGGTTTTACCCTGAAACCGCTACAGTAGCCAAGAAGTCCCCGAAAACCCCGAAAAATCCAGTAAAAGCAATTTACATTAGATCATGTAAGCACTACTTAGGTGTCGGGTAGATATGAATATAACAATATAATAATCCTGTAGATATTGTGTGTATGCCATGTATGTATAGAATATTTATTGTGTAAATATTTGTATATGTGAAGGTGGAAAACAACCACTAGGCTTACAGCCTACCCGCGGTTTTTTAATGATGATGATGATAATAACACGGAGTAATGAGCGTCTTTCTAGCCGTCAGTAGTTCCTTACCATGATTCTCAGTTTGACACATTTTGTTATCAGTTACTTGGAAATCAGCGGAGAACAGAGAGATTAGTTTGAAGTAATAATGCGACGGATGGGGAATCAATCAAAGGGAAACGATTACAAAAGAACGTGATTGAAGGCAGAATGCATGGAAGAGAGAAAGACAAAGTGAGGCATAAAACAAAGGAAAGGACGTTAAGAGAGAAATGGTAGGGATTCAGCGGTGAATTTAATTCATGTCCTCCTTCATGTACTATTTCTCCGTTTCTTCTAACTCGAGTTTACTTAAAATCAAAATAAATTAGGGGTGGAACTCAAAAAGCAGCAGATAACGGGAAAATGGACAGTTTGAGGAAAAATTAACACGTTAAGCTCCTTTACATAAACGAAGAGAGAGGCAAATAAGGGATACTAAGTATCGGTCAGCGGATTGTAGAATGTGAAGTTGAAACATACCCGTATAAATCATCCAATGTAATCTATTTTACTGTTTCCCACAGCAACATGTGCACTTGGTCAATTTCGTTTATCCGAAATTGATGTAGTTGTTTCTGCAGCAATTTGAAGGTCTCGATTAGTAATAGACGCTGTTCAGAACACTTACCTTAGAAGGCTCTTAATAACGCTAACGAAATTCCACTTTAATTTACATCCACAATACCAATTGAAGCAGAAAAAAGGACACAATGAAATAATTCTTCGGAAATCAACAGGGTACGAGGTATTGAGTAATTACTCGTATTATTTAATAATTATAATGGTGCAGTAATTTATAACAGAATTGCAATATCTTAACGGCATTTCGAAGCAGCAACATTTTATTGTTACCTAATTTAGAACGAATGCAATAAAATAGCGTGCGATATACGAGGGTTGGCCACAAATTAAAGTCCCACAATTTTTTCCAGCCAAAACTAATGTTGGTCATTCGAAATTGCAAGTTCGAATTCTTTGCCGTTTCCCGCCAATAGCAAAGCTGTGGGAAGCTTTCAAAATGGAGTCTGACCGTGATACACATTACAGACAACGTACTGCGATTGAATTTCTGTGCGTGGAGAAAGAAACGATAGGGAATATTCACAAACGTATGTGCAATGTCTATGGGACATCTGCAGTCGACAGGAGTAGAGTTGGTTGCTGGGCACGCAGAGTGAGCGAATTAGAAGGCGGTTTAAAGTGAAAACCTGACTCCATAACAAGAGCGTATAACCATCTCTCGTTGAACCCGCCCACTGTTGCATTCTTCAACATATAATTTTCCTACCGTTTCAATAACTTAGCTCTCATGGAAATAATTTTAGTAAATGCATTATTAATAAAAGGACCCCATGCCATGTTGGTAGCGCTTTCGGCGAAATCTGTCTCGGGTTCGATTCTCGGTGGGGGCCAGTATTTAGCGATGTTCACTCAGCATTGTGATCAACATTGGGAGCTAACTGAATGAAGCGATAGCGGCTTCGGTCTCGTGATGTGCAGATCACGTGTCACGCCCACTGTAAATGCCGCCGCCGTGCTAATTCCAATCTCTCAAAAGGGATGTTGCGCTTGGACCAGTTCTAATAGTTGTGTTACTGGATACAATTAATTTACATAATACATCCATTCTAAAACTTTTTCTTATTATTAAATCGATATCTTTGTCATCTCTTTTTATCATCTTTTTAGCGCTCGAACAGATTGGCAGCCTAGGGAATCCAAGCAGCCTTCGACAAACAAAAGTGATATCCCAACTTCATGATGGTTGTTGGTGCATTCGTAATCTTTAAGGAATACTGCAACACTAACGCATGCTATTTAGGTGCATTGACATACTTAAGGAAGTTTATTCCAGTTCGTAATCACCCTCGAATCGGCTGCACCGCAAAATGTTTGAGCGAACACCAATGGTCCATGTGTCGTCCGATCTTCGGAAATGCAGACGCAACGGTTGCGTCAGTTACAGCCGAAGAAACGTTGTTGCACACGAAAGGGTGTGAAGAGAGTAGAAGAGGAGTACGAAGTGGGAAATGCAGAGAGGGGACCCGGGAAATGAGTGGCAATTGAGCGGGGGGGGGGGGGCGTGGCCGTTTTGGAAGCGCGCCAGCGGGGGCAGCAAGTGGGGGCAGCGGGTGGGGGCAGCAACGGATATCCTTCACCATCCACTTGCCGCTGTGCCAATCCTCCGGACAAAGAGCTTCCATAGGAATGGAGCAGACGCAGGATAACGGCATTTTCCTTCGGCACTCCTCTAAAGGGACGCATCGCTGAAGTCCTTCCATTGACGAGTATCTCAGAGCTGACCCCAAATTCAACCGATCTTTTGTAGTTGCCTCTTTCGTGTAGTCGCAATCGCCATCTATTAAATCGGTTTTGATTCAGAAAAAGAAACTTCTGCAAATTTGGATGAAATACCGCAATCCCTTCAGAGCAATAGTTCAGTAGTCAGGAGGGAAATTCTCGCGCTAAGCCAACGAGGAGCAAACGGAAGGAGAGCTTTCAACTCGGCGAGAACTTTGGGAACTGAGAGACAACTCACCGACTGCTACATCTTTCACTCGTTTCTATATGACCTAAAGATAAATAATTTTTTCCGAAGTTATCTCCATGGAATTGCGTGGAATAAAATAAATATTGTGTAGCGTATTTAATAAAAATTGTTCGAACGATTCCGTAGTCGCTGTTGTCGTTTAGCAAATCAATATTTTAGACAATGGCCGTAAATGGACCAAATTGTCAATGACACAATCTGGATTAGAACCAATGGCACAGAATTTTAAATACAGAAATGGAGAAAAATGTTTGTCAGTCCATAGGAAGGATATATATTGGTTACAAGCGCTGATAAAGAAGTAAATGTGAAAGTAAAAAAGATCAAAGGAGAGATCACAAAATACACAGCCGAAAGCATTGACTTAATAATTAAGATACCCACGTTCATCACCGTAGATTACTCCGGCAGGTTCGTGGAATGTCAGTGAAAAGGGCAGAGAATGAAGCGAAGCCGAAAAGAATTACGAATCGCAAGGGTTATGAGTACGGCAGATACACTCACTCTTAGTGCATAGGACACTTTGGGAACTTCATTCATGAGTCGTTGAACCGCACCCAAAGCAAAAGGCGCCTTCCCTCTGAACGCTCTACAAGACATTGAGGGATCAAGGAAGGAAGATCACGCCCTGCTAGCCACGAATAAGAGGAAAGCACAAAGCAATGCTACGGGCGCAGACAAAGACTTAATTCAGAGACCTTGAGGAGACATTGATCCTTAATTGGAACGTCTTTCTTTTGCTTCTTCTATAGAAGGCGAGTCCTGAAGACCGAGAGGCACGAATAGATGTATCGCATGAATCGATTTCTTAACATTTAAAAAAACAGGGAAATATATTACAGTGTGGTGAAAGTCTTTTAAATAATATCAGCAATTGCTTTCAAAGAGCAGGCAAATGCCCGTGCATTTTACTGACTTAGGGTACGGCCACAAAGAAAGCAGGTAACCTGCTTACTGCACCTGCTTACCCGTAACCTGCTTTCTGGTTTCCAGTGCCAACCAGTGACAACAGCAAATAACAAATAAAGCAGCCAAAATCAGTTCCAGGCTGTAACTCGCCAAATTTTTATCTATTTTTCCATTCAATTTATTTATTCATACCTTTAAAAATAAATTTAAAAAACATTATATCCTAGAATTTCCACGTACAAACACTATTTTCCGATTTTATCTTTAATAATTTAACATAAATATTATCTTATCACATTGTTCTGAATAAAGCGATCTTTCATTCCGCATGAAATTTACACAGTAAAATTTTAATGAATTACTTTCTGTAATAGTACAATTTAATTTGCAATTTATTTCGTTTTGACCTTTCTCTGGCGCGTACAAGATATTTTAAAACGAAATTTTCGTATAATGCATTCTAAAAAGCAATCGCCACTAAATGTCGCACCGTAAGAGATACCTCCATACACGCCGTTCATAAAATATAAAGAAAATGATTTACACACTTTTGGTGAAGGAATTAAAGTTTTTTTCTTGATAACAAAGGAATTTATGAATTTGTCTATTTTTTGTTTCTTTCCGCGCGACGAAATTCCTCAATCTTGCCTATGACTACCAGCTTTCCTGTGAAGAGCAAAGAAATGGTCTTCAGAAAATCGAAAAACATCCTCGCAATTTTTTAAGCTTTTAAAATGTTTACAATTACGAGTTTAGACTAGCCAGTTGTGGTATCTCGTACATCCGAGACACCATAACTGGCGATAGAGTAACCCGGAAACAATTTTTGTTCCCGAGTTATTTATCCAACTACCGGAATTTTCGCTGCGAAAAACTACTAGGCTACAAGACATCTGAGCAAACGTTAATCTTGGAAAATACTCGGTTCATAAGGGTTCCATTATTCGATGGATTTCTCATGTATGGAAGTACGCCGCTGAAACGAGCCGCGCAGCGGAGTGATTTCTTTTTAACTTCATTCTACGTCCGAAGAAAAGATAAAATCAAATAGTTTTTAACGTTATCATTTATTTTGACTATCGATGTTTCTGAGGCCATCAAAGAGGCACCGAAAGACACTGGACGCTCACAGTGACAATTCATAAGGAAAGAGGCATCTCGAGGAGCGGTCCATCAAAAAATAAGAAAGTTACACAGCGAGGTGTGAGATTAAGTATGATTTCGTAAGAGTGAAAATGCATGAAATGTCTGTTCGAAATATTCCTCAAACTCGGAATTCTTAAGACGACTCATTCTCAAATGGGTAGGGCGCTTTGCAATCCAGAAAAAGATGTTTCATTTACAGATATTCTATTTTACTGACAAATTTGTGACTCCATGAAGGATAGTTGTCGTCTTCTAAAAGCACATAGCTTTGGATAAAACAACTCTATGACTTTCGGAGGAAATGGATAAAATTCTAGGTAATGAATAAAATATCACTATGGAGTAATTGCGGAACTTCCAATCATATATACCATAGTAATTGCTTCTGGTAGCTTTACAAGTACAAGCAAGGTCCCCGGGTACCCTGTAGTTTATTTAACGAGGCCAACTAGGCAGAGCCTGTAATAGATTTTGCAAATTGCCAAGTTTTTTAAACATTAGCGTAGAGCGTATCAAATGGTTGAAAATTTAAATACTTGCCGAAATTATAAAATAAGGAAATCCGTCATTTCAAGAACACAATCAGAATTCGAAAATCAGATTCAATTTCCAAATTCACGATTTAAATAAAAGGAAGCATATTCTGAGCGCAGAAAGTGATAAGGAAGAGAGGATCCGAAGAGTTCTCCTCCAAGTGGTAGTCGTTTGCATCCAATCCATTTGCCGCTTCCACCGCTCTTTCGTTGCCATCGGCACTTTTCATATTTGCTTAACTGTTTTTTCACTGTCTGCCCGTTATCTCTGGGAAAAGATTGTTTGGATATTTGTAGAAAGGATTAAGTCGGTGACATTGTCGAACCTGAAAGAACATTGCAGAAGAGAATATATTCTGGATGCAGTTGGCTCTGCCTCAAGGTGATTCCACGGATAATTGTATAATGATATGCTATTGGGATACTAATGTTAATTGACTTTTCTCCCAATCTGTTTGTTAAGTATCAATGCTAGACCAAATGAAGAGAGATAATTTTCCATTACTTTCCTCTCTAAGACAAATGCATTGAGAAGAAGTAGTAAATGCAGCACAACAGCAAATTTAATAACAATTTTCGTAGCATTCTAAATGAGGAGTGACTAAAATGAATCCATTAATTCAAGAATTACTCATACCTCCGTAGCTTTACGTCATCACAGCCATTACTGAAACGGAGGCAAAAGTCAACGGAAGATAAACAGATGAGAGATATCCTGTTCAGCAAGATATGGAAGACAAACATATTTCTCATCTGCATAAACAGACAAAATCCCTATTTCTACTACAGCATGAGAAAACGCCATAATCTATCGCAATACTCACAAATCCACTCTAAAGGCATAACAACAGATAAAAGAATCGTTCATAAGCGAGACTAAAATAGACAAAGACCAGTGGTCCTTGTGAAACCACTTCCCTTCGAGAGATTTATAGGAAAACTAGCTGAAGTGACCGTTGATTCTCCACGGGGAAAATAGAAGTCGGATTAAATACAGTAAACCTATTTATACATGAGAGACAATAATATCTCGCATCTTAGTTTAGTCCAATGGGAATATACAACCAAGGCAATTGTTGTACATTGATTTCATGAGATATCCTATATAAATGCACGGGGATAATCGGGTTAGCATACTTTTCCATAAGAAATGTACGTAAAATAGGTTTTCGTTACCACCAGAGGTAGTTTCTTTTACAAAATTAAATTGGAAACAATGGTCCTACGAAATTGACATAAGTGTCAAAAGAAAGGAAAATGATCATATATTCTTATTTTAGTCGTGCAATATCGATATAGATCCAAACTTTCGAGGATTTTGATAAAACACACGAAAATTTCGTAAAATATTTAAGAAATAAACAACCCATCCTTCTGACGACTAAGGCCATTGTTGAATGTTGATTTCGTGAATTATTCCATATAAGTGCACGGGGATAATCAGTTCTTATAATTTTTATAAGAAATTTACTTAAAGTAGGCTTTCATGACTTGAAAACAGTNGAATAAATATTATAAATAATTTATATGATAAGAAATATATTGAGTTATTATGATCTTATGGCAGATTTTTTGTGTGCTTAGGAGGACCAGATATATGCGATAATAGATATATTTTTAAACTAAACTAAGTTCCATTATGTTTGACGGGGGCGTTTACTAGTTTTCGTATCTAAACTCTCACAACTTCCAAATAAAGCGATATACCACGGCAATAATAAGAATTTGTATTCAGTTTACCTTCTTTTGGTACTTATCTGGATTTCATACGACTTTTCCGTCTAATTTAAATTTGCAAAAGAAATAAAGTCTGTAACCGATAAAATTGATTATTACTTGTATTTCTTATGGAATTCTATCAGAACGATCTTGGTTCAAACCCAGCAAAGTTATCGAATGAAAAGGTGACAGTACTTCCTTCCGGGTCTCAGATAACACGTATGCAAAGTTTGTCGCAAATTGGACAAACGGTGTGGACTCCCAATGATTCTTTTATTTCACTCAACTGCTATTTCAGAACATATGGAGGCTCCGATTGTCAACGGCACACGAAGTTGCCTCGTATTCCACTTGGAAGACCATTCGGCCGACACACATTGCCCGTGTGCGCCGCATCGGAAGTAGGAAAAGAGTGCTTCTCTTTTCCTAGATTCGAGGAAAGATAACTTCCGCTCTCCTTCGAATAGGAAAGTAGGAGATTGGAGTAGGTTGACAAGGGCAGGGAATCTCCACGACACGATGGAGTATTGGACCGAATATTCACGTACAATAGAATCTCAATTAGGTAGTATTGGGTACAGAACGTGAAGAATTTCAAAGATATAAGTCTGCACATCGAACAAAATTCATGATAAGGTAATTTCATCGACATGATGAACACATTTTTATTATCGTCCCTCTTAATATACGTAAAATACGAATAAGAAAGTCAGGGGGACCGCAACAAGTGAAAGATTCTGGTTTGGTAGTGTTAAGAAGAGGTAATAAAAACAATAACTTATTTCAGCGAAACAGGAAGGTAATCTCTTTCAATAATAATTATTATTTAGAAATACATTCCTTAATCGGAAAAAGCAGACTAGCCGGGACTCGAACCCAGGACGGTTGGGCCGCTAACGACTCCGCCAACGCGACAGGTAAACAGGAAGAAGAAAATGACGGCGAGATGGACAAAAAGGGTGGAGAACAGAAATGGGGAGTGTTATGGAGCAGTACGTAGTAAATGGAGTGTGCACCGATCGATGACTGGATACTGCACATGATTTTACTTTAATATCATTATCTCAAAACGTCTTCATCATATCATTGAAATTTCGTAGTCTGAAGCACATTCACGCTGTCCTCAGTATCGTTGAGATTTGTCCTCCGAGAGTAGCTCCGGCGGTTGTAACGCGGCTAGCGTGGGTAACCCAACGCCCCGGGTTCAAGTCCCGGCTAATTGGACGGAATAATAATAATAATAATAAATCGACTTTATTTCAGGGCGAGATTGAGACTAGTAAGTGTCTTCTTACATCTAACCCTAAGAATAGGGAATTTAGGAATTAGAAAAGGTGCAACGAAAGGCGATAGGTACTGTGAAGAATTGCTACGATACATCGGTGAGCATTAGACGGATGTTCACGCGGGAATCTCTACAAGATAGAAGATTTAAACAAAGGATTAATTTACTAAACAAATTCAGAGAAATCACGTTCAGAGATGGTGCAGCTGATCTAACGCACCTGATAAGGTGCGTAAGGCCGTTCTGATACTGCGAGAGAGATCAGGGAAATAGTTCGAATTGATTCAGGAACTCATTTCAAGAACGATACCAGAAAGTAATCGATTAGGGAAATAGGTGCATGCACCCCTTGCCACACGCCGAAAGGCGGCTTACATAGACACAGACAATCATGCGTGCACGTCTACAGTTACTGTTCACGCCTCTCCTGTAATTGTCCAATGAATTTTTGTTGGTGAGAGCCCCGGAAAATGAATAAAAAAAGCGATTTATGTTAAACGTGTACATCCTTCCATTTCTCTATACAGAAGTAATGCAAAGGAAACATTCTGAGGAGATGGAGGATTAGTAAGTGCGTTTAAGGAATCATTGGCGAGGCCTCTTCAAAAGAGATGCTCCTCTGGAAAGTGTGGGAATAGAGTAAAAGGAAATAAGCGGGCGAGCGACGAGCGCTCCTTTTGCACGACGGGCAAATTGATATCAATTGGGTTTCGCCATCGCTGCGTGACCCGTTTCCAACGCAGGGTCGCCCCATGTATGCAACCAGGAGATCATTCGCGGAAGCGAAAATGATTCTGCTCTCGGAATATTTCGCGCCCATTTGAGCTCCACTTATCAGTCGAGAGAATATGAATCATGTAAATGGACATTGCATTCGTTCCTTTCATTTTCCTCTTTCATTTCGTTCTTTCCATTTATTTATATATAAAATATTATTTTAATTTCTTATTTATCTTCTTACGCTTTCGTATTTATTTTTCACGACTTCCTCAACTGAACAGCGCTGCTCATTATCCGTGGACGGATTATCCGGCCTCCGCACGAGCGCTACTGCAACTGATCTCTTGTGGATATCGTTGATAGTTTCAGTATCTTTGAATAGGAAAAGAGGCAAATTCCCTGAATCCCAGTTTTCGCGTCTCCCTTCGTTGCATTACTCACGACTATACACGCACTGACTGTCTGCAAATACGGATACGAATGTTCTCGCAAATTTTTCCTTTGTGAATCATCTGATTTGCATTGATAGGGCTTCACAGAAGGTTGTGTCTATTTTAAATGATAACGACTGAAGTACTACAAAGTACGAGGATGTATCGCGATGGCCATAATCAATGAGTAGAAGATCAAATTGCTTCCTCACGCACCCTATTCACCAGATTTAGCCCCCTCGGATTATTTTCTCTTTGCAAACTTGAAAAAGATTTGCCAACAATGAAGAGGTGGAGTCTGCGGTTAATGGCTATTTTGAGGAGTCCTCATTGAAAGGGTATCGAAGCTATTGAACATCGTTGGGAAAAGTGTATTGAGCTAAGAGGAGACTATATTGAGTAATAAAGATATTTAAAGTGACGACACGATGATTCGAAATGAAACGCATAACCCTCTATACTTAATTAAAGAGACGAAAAATTTGGCCATTTTAGGTACCCACTAATGAGAGCTTCAGCCGTTAATTAAATATCAGAAAAATACTCAAAACAGCTAATATCCGATACATTAAATATCAACACTTTTAATGGGGAATGAAGGTTAATGCTAACATTGGTATTGACTAGAAAATCGGGAAAACTGGCTTGACTCCCTTTTCACTCACTTCTGCAAATAATCGCTCTATTTTTAATTTCTTTCTGGCACAAGTTTCCCTCAGAACTTCATCAATGGATCAAATCATTTTGGAAGGACTTTCGGTTTCGTTGCTATGCTTCTATGGGCCGATCACTGGCCTACAAAGAATAAATACTCGAGCCTAAGAGAGACAACATTATGCTTTATTACCTTAATTTATAATAAAATATTCCATCTACGCATCACTAACACAAACATAGAAATCGGAGTCGATAAGAACACATTTATTAAATTTTAACGATAAGTCGAAATTAAACCAATGATACGACGTCAGAAATATAATAACTTCTAATTTCTCATTAACCGGCAGGAAATGAAAGAGATAATTACTGGGAGGCGATAAAAATTACTTCCAAAACATCCTCTTCACGAAATGGGTCAAAATATAATAGGAAATTGTCATAAAAATGACTAATTTAGATAAGTGAATACTACACTGGACTTAGGGAATAAATCCGTGACCGATTCAGAACAGGAATAAAATCCCGGGGTGTGTAATATCATTCGAAAGACTATTTCCATAATCAAAACTTTTTAATATATAGATTAGTTGGAAAATTTTAGAGGAGAAAATTTCCGTGTTTAAAATTGCAGAGATGAAAGAATGAGAGATTAAATGATAGACTTACTACTTCACGAAACAGAAAAATTACACGATAAGTAAATTGTATTAATTGTTAACTAAATTCTGTTAGGGTTGGCTGACTTGCTGTGAACCGTGATGATGTCTATATGATTATGAATCGTGAAGATGTATTTCTTTTATGAGGTGAGAAAAAATTTGTAAGGGTTGGATTGTATTGTCTTGACTTCTGTCAGAGGTTTTCCGAGGGGTTTCCCTCCCTCCTTGGGCAAATGCCTGACAGATATTGTGTTCTCCCCTCAACTTATACTGTCTGATCAGAATGTAATTATATTTTCCTTGACTAAGCACGACTGTATATGTATTGTATAACCACTGCCACCAGATGTTTAATCTACTTGTAGTGTTTCTGTAATAATAATAATAAATTTCAGAAAAACTGGAGAAACTGCGACGATAACACCGAAGCAAATATGAGCACAAAGATGATGATAATTCAAAAATTCACAAGAACCTGAAAACAATGAGGCATTGTCACAAATAAAACTGCCAAAGGGACGTCTAAATTTAATGATTCACGAATTTAATCCGCTTTAATTGACGCCCTCCGCACGAATTCCGTGTTGATTTGTAGCGATGGTCGACTTAGTCACGGCGTTCGGCAAAAGAGCGCTGCCCTTGAGGAAGTTAAGGACATATAAAATAACCCGAATTCAGCAAATTGTTCGTTTGATGCGCCTCAAAAGAGGGAGTCAAGAGGGCATTCATAAATTCCGGTGGTTTTTTCTATTAGGTAATCGCGTTGGCCACTTATTCAAATTAGTCCCGTGAAGTCCTCATTCCAGCGAATACATAAAAATTGCCACAGAATTAATGCAAGTGGTATTATGAGGAACGACAAGTAAATGTCTAAGGCGTGGGAGCCTGTTTCCGAGGGAAGGCCGCACATTCGGCCGCGTATGAAGCAAATAAGACCGCAGAGTAAAATTCCGGATCCCGAAATTTAGTCGCTGATTTCATAGGTGAATTTCTCAATTCACCATATAAATTTCAAAATGACAGGACTACGGCTTTAAATTTTCGGTTGGCCTTTTGAGACTCCGAAAAGGAAAGAGCTTACATCGCTCATATTTGAGAGCAAAACCATCCGGTCTCTCGTCCCGAAGCAATTCAGGCGTCAAATATATAAATAACATAAACTGGAACAGATTGTCCTGAGCGCGGTATATCCTTTTCAGCGGCGCATCCTGTCTATGAAGAGGAGCACTAATTTCACACGAAAGTTGATTTGGGACGGGAGAAGTGGAGTAGATCTTTAACTAAGATCGAAAGAAGCGTGTGTAACAACAATGGGAGTAAAAGGTGCGACAAAGACATCGATAACAAAAACATTAACAGCATATGCTTCGATTGTCCAGCGAATACCGAAAGATATTTAAGCCGTTGAGAGACGGATGGAAATTAAACTGCACACGAGAACTACCGAAAAATAAATTAAACTTTCGCCATAATTTAGGCCTTTTTTCTCCCAGATGCACTGCTCAGCTCCAAACAGACACTGATATTCCATTCGCCGTGGAAAAGTAGCGAGAATTGGTGTTATCTATTGAATTTCGCGTTTTTTTTATTGAATTATATATAAATAGAGACCACCTTTGATTAAGGACAAGATTTAAGTTCACGCGAAAGGAAAAAGGAGGAAACTAAAAAGAAGTAGGAGGGGTGTCAGGGAAAGTCTACAAACCCTTAATGAGGCCGAATGTAGGATGCAAAATTCGTGTTTGGCGTCGTAGTGATTACTATGACGGGGAGCGAGAATAAAACACAGGCGTGCCTTCCGTTAAACACAGCGACTTATTTAATGGCTATCTTAGGGGGGGACCGACTCGTAGAGGCTAAAGGCCGGCGGGAGCGAATCTTAAGCGACGCTGAAGTCTGTCCAAAGGAACACCGACTCGTGGAAGATCGAAGGGTAAGGATCAGCAGGCGGTGGACCTCGGGGGGAAAAAAGAGGTGTCTTCTCCTAAGAACCAACCCTGTAGTGCGGGAGGTTACTCCTTCCTTTCAGCGTGCACTCTCACCCAGTCAGGGTGTGCCCTCCCTCCAAGCCAAGTCCCACCGTGGGAATGGACGCAACCTTTGTCCCCTCTTGCGGGCGCTCCTGCCATTACGCATTCCCGTGTCAACCCCATAGAGTAAGTATGTCAACCTAAGTTGGTTTCTAAGGAGGTTTTCAGTTGACACGGGGGTAGGCTTCACAGATGTGCGACCGCAGGGGGTCGAGGCCCATGAGGGGGCTCAGGCCTGCCGATTTACAGCAGCGAGATCCCCACGAAACGGGCCTTATTAAGAAACGCGAAGGCGTGCAAAGAAAGGCGGTTAAGCACTTAGTTGGCAAACAAAAGAAAGCCGAAAGTGTAAGTAAAATGCTAGTACATTTGAAGTGGGAGCCACTAGAATCGATAAGGAAGACATTTAGATTAGTCGACAAAACATCTTCGAAGGGGACTGTGATGAACCGAATGCCAGATTTAAACTTCCGAGTTATGTTGTGCGCGGCAATCATAGTTCGAGGAGCGCGAGCAGAAAACACATATAGCAAAATACTGAGTTTTACCTGTTGAAATTCCCATACCAATGCCAAAAAATTTGGAAGTGTTTGAAAATAAGATTAAATCTATATTTAATTAGTTTTTATTACGTGACCTCACGGCTATCGCCTTTGCTTTTCCGTTTTATTATTTTTAAAAAATTTAACATCTACTTGTATGTGACTATATGGAAAATCTATCATGTATGTTCTACTACTTTATAGTTCTTAACCATTTTGCTGTTTATTAAAATGTTACATTATGTTACTTATAATGTTTAAATTGTAAGCTTTATACGCAATGTATTATGCTTTTGGAGGGATTTCCCTCCAGTCTAAGGGCGAATGCCAAGCAACTACTATCTGTATTAATTTTTATGTTATACTCCCCACCAGAAATGCCGCCAGGCTAGATTGCCCAATTGCAAAGCAATTACAAATAAACAAACAAAAGTAAGCACAATTACTTCCGTTATGGGGAAAAGTTTCGTACTTTTCCAAATACGGATAGGAATCCGAACATTCAAAGAATAGCTCCGAGAAAATTGAATCAGAATTTGAAGGATGCGATTACCTCAGTAAAACATGCGATAATAATGCGTAACTTATCGGAATGAATAAAAAGGGAAGTTTGAAAGAAACTCTTTCTGCGCGACTCTCGGACGACGAAAGGCTTACTCAGAGCGCCGCCTCAACATCTGAGAGTCGATATCGAGAGTGAAAATAGCTTAACGCAACTAATAACTGATTCGATTAAATGAGAGTGAACGTTAGGATCCCTGGATCAGTTTAAAAGTTCCTATTAAATTACATAACGGAAAAAGTGAGCGGACGTATTACGAGAGTTGGTCTGGTAATGCCTCACATTCTTTTACAGCCAAAACCAATGTTATAAATTCGAAATTATAAGTTCGACTTTAATGACGTGTTCCTCATGTATGTGCATAGTTTCAGTTTTCTTCTGCAGATAGAATAGCTGTAGGAAGTGGAGTCTGACCGTGATACACGTTACTGACAACGTGCTGTGATTGAATTTCTGTGCGTGGAGAATTTTTGCGCGTGGTAGGGAATATTCCAAAACACTTGTGCTCTGGAACATCTGCAGTCAATAAGAGTACAGTTGGTTACTAGGTATGGAGAACGAGTGAATCAGAAAGCTGTTGAAAGTGAAAACCTGGGTCCATAACCAGAGCGAGGACTGGTACCGACGGCACATGCCCTAGTGAATCGCTGGAGGAAGGAAATAGAATTTGAAGGAGATTACAAGGAAGAAAGTAGATCGAACATCATTTTTCATATGTGTAAATTTCATTTCTGTAGAATGAATACTTGAGAAAAAAATGTGTGGCATTACTTTCTGACCAAGCGTAGGAAGATGTGATGCCTGCGTGGTGTTATCTTTGATATACATGAAGAATGAACTTCTACTTGCCTCTATTTATCCCCCTAAACTGCACTGTCTCTAATTAGGCTCGACAACCAAGTGTGCAACTGCATAAATTCCATCGGAATCACACCTCAGTATCTCTTCGGAGAAAAAAACTTATTTAAGGGAGCACCAACTTAACCACTTCCTATACTTGCGAGTTCTTCGCACAAGAAACTTAAAATGTACACAAAAGGGAGTTCTAAACTCATTTCTCAGCGAATAACTTAGGAATCCTTTTGCGGCTTAACCGATGATAATAAACTGACGTTAAACGCGAAATAAAATATCGCTAACTGCGTTCATTCAACATAGGGTGTGACATTCGTCTCGTGACCAGTTGCATCCCATCAGAGGCAGAAGGAAAGCAGGAATCCATTCTTCTATTCCAGGATAATTTGAGCAGAAAAACCAGCGCTGTAAAAATCTATCTTCTTCTATCTATATTTATTCTCACGTTTGCATAACTGAATGTTAAACCAAACGAATGGTTAATGCGATACATTTGGTAGAAATTTCTTAAACATATTTATAATTTAAACAAACACAAGCTGAAATAAAAGTACATTCACTAAAACTTCAATAAACCGCGAAAAATAGGTATCCCTTAATTTTGTATATCCAACCACGTTCACCTCCTGATAAGTTATAGAAGAGACGTCAGCACTCCGCAAACCGCCTTTCGGCAGTAGCAAATCGAGCATATCTAGACGAATAAAGAATTATTCTTTAGTTAATAATAATAATATTACGTCTCTATTTAAGATTGGATAATAGAGAATGCATCTTTAATGTACATTTGCGTCAGTCTTGTTCATGGCTGTGAAATCTGAAAGTGACTCAAACGCGAAAGATTCGTTCTAACTTTAATACTATAAAAGTATTACCCAAACTGTCATTGAGAAGAAGTTGTACTACTATACGGTTCGTATAACAATTTAAAATGGTAATAAAATTCCTTGGACTTTCTCCACTCATAGCTCAGCGAGGTAAGCAATGGAAATCTCACACACAAGTCTAATTTCCTTGGAAGAGGTTTCCGTTGCATTCGGTTGAGGCCTTCAGGAAGAAGACTTTTCGAAAAAGATAAACGACAAGAACGCCACAACGAAGCTTCAAATTTTTCATTTCGAGGACCCATTTTGTAAATATTTTCACTTTTGTTGAGAAAATTCTTTTTCTATTCGAACTATGCGCCGATGCAACACGAAAATTCATAGAACTATTCCATAGGCGATTCCTTGGGAACGATTTGTTAGTTTAATTTCGACGGTAAAGTAAGAACACAGAACTTGGTAAATCCTACATTAATATTTATTGGACGGCATCCATTTGGACGAATGCGTCAAATGGCGAATAAACGCCAAGTTCATGGCGCGACGGAAAAGTGAAAGTGGGGTGGAATAGTTAAAGGGGTGGCGATTTCACCCCCGAAGTGACAGACCACTTTCGCCATCGAAAACGCAATGGAACGAGAAGAAGAGGAGTTTGGGCTCCAATGAGGCGGTGAAGAGAATGTTTGGAGAGGTCAGCGACCCGCGCTTCGATATCTCGAATCGATGAATGGCCGCTCACAAAAGCTGTTTTCGAACCAACTGACCTACAATTCGCTCATTCCGAAATGCACTTTTCCTCTTATGTGATAGTACATACATACAGCGCTACTGATCCGTATAAAATTACAGAGAATTCCATTAGCGATATCACAACCAGTAGTAATCTGCACGAGCAAGTCCTGCTCTTCTCTTCATTTTTGCAACTCCTTTTCCATCATTTCCATCGTTACCCATCTCCGTTCTCTCTTTATCACTCCATTCATCGTTTATTCTATCACATTTTAGCATGAGAAGAGATACACAAGCATTCTCTTCTTAATGAATCGCCAAACCTTTTAATTTTCCTTTCGATGATTAATTTACTTTTCCTAACCAACTCCTTGTTACTATTTCCTCTTTATTCTCTAATTTCAACTCCACACCCACTCTTCAAAACCATCCTCCACAACCGAAAAATTCCCTTCAGAAATATTTTAAGTTTCAAATCTTTTTCAGATATTAAGAACCCCAGATAACTGGATTATTTTACAACTTTTTACTGTATAGTTCTCGATGCCCTCTTCCATAGCATATTCATAACTTGCCTTGAGTACATCACAAAATAGAGCTATTATAGTTTCCAGGAAAATTGAAAAACTCGTTTTTTTCCAAGTGATTTTGTGGAAAGAGAAATCTTTGCCTCGACTTACAAAAGGTGGAAATCAGGAAACAAGAATTCCGCGAAAACGAAGGCAATTCTCCGTTATTTTGACTGCTTGACAGTGTAACTGGATTTGGCGATGACCTCAGGGGGTAAGAACATCTCTGGAAAAAGGCTTCAGGAGATGGAAACACGCCGAAGAAGAGGAAATCGTACAAAAGAAATTCCAAACTCGAAAGCGAAAAAACAAAAGAGGATTTAGAAAATTCTGAGTCGCTCAGATAATTCGCTAGCTAAGGAAGTAGAAATTACAGGATGCCGGAGCCGTGTTACGGGTGCAAGGGGTGCATCGCACCCGGGCAGCGGCATCTAACGGGCGGCTACAGAAACGTAGCCAACCATTACTATTATTACAACAACATTATTTGTTGTTTTCTTTCTGACAGACATGACTTATCTAGGAGAGATTATGATGTGAAATTAAAGATTTCGAGGAAAGAATTTCGGATAACTTAAGACGAGAAGGATATGTTTGTGCAGTGGATTTAATCGAAGTTCTTTGTTTATTTTGCAATACAATATTTATTAGAAACTTTCATATTTAATTGCAAAAAATAGATTTCATACGAATCATACAATTTTAATTTATGCCCATTGCGATGATCATGTTACTCGAAGAAAATGTGAACTATTAACAATTTACAATTCAGTATGCTGACTGTTTACTCTGTCAATACGGAACATTGTTACTGATGTTTTTAACCAATGTCAGTTGGGGAACGAAGTCATAAAACACCGGTTTCTCAAATTCTTTCAAAATGATTTTTACCTGCAAATTAGGTAACGTGTGGTGTTGGTATTTTGAGGGCGGTATTATTTTTGCACCCGAGCGGCAGATTGGAGAGACTCCGCAGGATGCATTCATTTCTATGACCTGTTTGACCTTAACTCTGTTTCAATTTAAAACGCATTTAGTCTATCGTCGACTTCATGGAACGAACATAACGAAGGAAACAAAAAGGATTTCCATGAACTTTACGCTAGGAAATTATCTGTCAAAATAAAGACAAACAAATCAACTCCTGCAGTACACCCAGAAACTCATGACTAATGATGTCGTTGAGAAATACAGAAAGAGAAATATTAAGAGATTAAAAGGATAGCGGCTATTTGTTCTCTGACTTCCATAGGCAATACATTTCCATTCGAAAATGTTCCATTTTGCACTCGCTCTAGGTAGACCGCATACTCCGTTTGCTTCTCAAGACAGATCCTCCGGATAATTAAAGCAGAATAAATGGTCTGAGATAGAAATGGAAAGAGCTCTCTGCATATCAACGCTCATTTCCGAAAGTTTAAATATTGTATCGAGTATGGAAAAGAGGAAAAGTATACACTGGATATTAAACGCATTTACCAATGCTGTCAGCCTTTTTATTTAAGCGTCCGGCTTTCCATAGAAACCAATGAATTCCTGCGCTTAGAAGTCCACAATGCACACTTTCTTTTGATCTAAAATATGCCCAAATTTATTATATCCTTTGAGGAATAGAAATGGCGGACGACGTTCACTTTCCACTGAGAGTGTTTATGAGATCTCATTTATTTGGGATCGGTTTGAAAATTATATAACAAAATAACGGCTTTCCAGGTATATATCAAGATGTATATATGTATAAGAGGATTTATTAGATTAAGAATATGAACACAATAACGTTTCCATTTTTACGCTCTTAAATTATTGGGAAATCAATAAAATACATCAACTAACAACCAAACAATATAATTTCGTTAATTTAAATCAGTCGTCTGTTTCCAATAGTTTGATTCAAAATTATTCCGAAGACCATATTTCCTAAAAAATAGTTATGAACTGACAGAGGGGCAGTTTAAAGTAAAATCTTAAGAAAAGAATAAAAATAGTGATTGGTACGATTTGCAAGTCTAATCGATCAATGGAATACTTAACATTTATTCTCAGGTACAGGAAAGTGTTATTGATATGGCCATTACGCCTCATTTATACTGACTTTTTCTAGATATGGATTTCGGACTCAGCGACGAAAGTAATCTCCCTCACTCCTCATCTACATATGTACCCTGCAGGCGCCTTTCGGCAGGGGTCTCTTATCTCGTGCCTCATGCCCTCTTCAAAGTATTTGGCAATTAATGGTGTTGGAAATCCAACAGACCTTCGGTATTCTAAGAATTGATGTCATTTAAACTGAGCTTTACAACAGCGGAATTCGCAAACAGAAGTTCAAATATAATTAATAATATATGACAATATAAGGTTTTGAATGGAATTATATTATTAATTATATAAGGTCATAAATTAATAGTATCTGACAATATGAAGTATATAAGATGCAAAGAATCTAAGAGTTGATATTCCCAACAGGAAATCGCCAGTATTCACAAAAGGGAGTAGGAATTCAATTGGAAAGTTTGGTCGATTTATTACAGAGATACAGCGAGGCAAGGTCGGTGGAAGGGAAACTTGTTCCTTCTGAAAATGCAAAAACACGTCCCAGATTCTATAAGCGGAGAACATAAGTAATACTACAATACTTTATTGTCTTTCGAAGCCTTTAAATAGAGGATATCCATAAAATTATCGGCGATTTTACTCCGACTGAATCTAGTTTTTTATTAACAGATAACATGAAACTGTATTTATGTAGAAATTCTTGGGAGGTATGCATAGCCGGAGGATTCCCTTACGTACTAGTGCTGAATGATTCAAGAACTCTTCGTAATTAAAACAAATAAATTCCTTTCCTTGTTTAACGTAGGCATAACAAGGCAAATCGGATATTTAATCAGCTGGTTAACGCGCATATATTATGATGACGAACGCGCGATGCAATTCATTCAATGCAACGACATTCCAAAAGTAACCGTAGACGAAAGCTCAGAAAAGGCGTTTCGTATGAAAGCAAGTGAAGAAAATATGAAATTTCGAAACACATTTCTTTTTCGGCAGAGGAATTCTGCTTCTCATAAGTTCGCACGGTTCCTCGCGTCGATGAATTTGGATAACACGTGTTTCATCACGTTTTCCGCTCTATTCCCAAATGTGTCATCACGGAATATTTTATTCCAAATAAGAAGAATATATTTCAACAGGCGAATGGGATTCACTCAGGAAACTATTCCATCAGTTACCTCATCCCAGAAATGAGAAATTCATTGCAGCAACTCTCCGATAGGAATGGAAATAATTTCTTACGTAAATCATCTTTTAAGAGTTGCTCATCGTATGACGTCACCGCGACGGAGGAATCCGAAAGAATATTTTTCTCGTGATAACATTAACGTCCTCGTCCGTGATTCCGCTGAACTTTTTAAAACTCAACGGCTAAAAAGTTTTGTTTGTGAAATAAATTGCTATAAGAGACCGAAAGATTTAATTTCCGATGCTTATGGAATAAAATCAGAGTAAAATAATGTCGCACGCTTCGAAAAGCATTCAATTTCCAGAATGAAAAGTATTGCTACGAAGAAATAAATTTTGCCTGAAAATGTGGAAAGAATACCGTAAAATTCTTTCTTATTAAAAATGAGCACCGATTCGGTTTGGCGATCGCAGGTGATAACCTAATTGTCATAAGACGGATGATTCGAAATGAGTATAATTACATTCTATCTCAAAAATATTAAAAACAATAGAAAATAATCTAAAATTGGAAAACAAATAAAAGGAAGTCAAAATTATGCACTGTTTTTATTATTTAAACCGATTGTAATGAGTAGTTCGATCGGAATGGTTGTGTCGGGTAGTTTTCCAGATTTTATTTTATTCTCCGAAGAATTCGAATTTTAAAGTGAAAAACTATCGCAAAATCCCAACCCGGAAAAGCAAACGGATTTCGAACTCCGCGTAAAAATCCTTGCTTCTTCTCGTGGTACCCCAATTCAATGGACAGTATTTATAACAAACTCCGCTATATCCTATTTCAGAATCAGCAAAGACTTGTAATTAGCGATTGGGAACAGGTTTCTAAAATGTTTTCAATGAAATTTTCAATTGCGACTAATCCACTACTTCGGTCTCAACTTTGTGTTAGTTCTTCATTTGGAAGAGGAATAAGAACAACTAACACACTTTGCCACAGGATTTAGTACATATGATCTAAGTTTCGACGAATAGCGCCATCATCAGGTGCAAGAAACAAGAAGCAGTCTCATATACACGAGGGTTGATCAAACAGTTAAACCCCACATTTGATTTCCAGCCAAAACCAAAGCTAGTAATTCGAAATTGTAGGTTCAAATTCTTCGACGTTTCCTTCATGTATGTGAATAGTTTCAATTATCTCCTGCAGATAGCGTAGCTGTAGAAAGCTTTCAAAGTGGAGTCTGACAACGATACACATTGCAGACAACGTGCTGTGATTGAATTTTTGTGCGTGGAGAAAGGACCGGTAGGGAATGTTCACAAACATTTGTGCAAAGTCTATGGAACATCTGCAGTCAATATGAGTACAGTAAGTCGCTGGGTATAGAGGGTGAGTGAATCAGAAGGCGGTTGAAAGTGAAATCCTGGGTCCATAACCAAAGCGAAGACTGGTACCGACAGGGCATATATGCCCTTCTGAATCGCTGGGGGAAGGAAATTGAACTTGAAGGAGATAATAAGGAAAAAAGTAGATAGAACATCATTTCTCATATGTGTAAATTTCATTTCTGTAAATATTTTTTGAGGAAAACAATGTGGGGCATTACTTTACGGCCGATCCTCGTATCAATGTGACTGTTTTCTCGTTTATTGTCCCTGATGACGGCGCTATGTGTAGAAACTTTGGTCGTATGTATTAAATCTTAAGGTAACGAGTTGTTCTTATTCATCTTTCCTCCTCAATTTTGATTCTAAAATTTATAATTAGCTACGTTTCAGCTACATATGGACCAACTCCGGCAGCTCCCTTCAATTACTTCCTTCGCCCACATTATCTGTTCATCAACAGAATCCCAACACGCATATCCGAATGCACAGCCGACCGAATGAGCATCTCTCATTTGGACGACGAAACAGATGGTCAGCAGCGGCTCTCGTCGAGGCGACCAATAGATGGCACTTCTCCCCATGGGAGTGAACATGAGGGCCGATAAAGAGTATGCGTCACGAATTATTATTATGCTTCAAAGCCCAATGGACGGCATTAAGTGACATACTAACTCACCGTCAAATTAGGATCCCTCGTTAGTGCCCACTTACGGGTAATTGAAACAACGTTCGCCACTTTTTAGATAATATTCGCCTAATGACTTTCCGCACTGATCAGAGAAGACAATTTATTTATGAAAATGTCTCTCCAAATGTATCCCGTAAGATGGCTAAAATGTCGTTATACTCACAAACGATTCCGCTGTATTCCGTTGAAATATAAAATGGCCTGAATTCGCTTTCGCCGTATCAGTTAAGAATTAACCAGAATTACATGCGCAATATGGATTACAAAATAGCACACCAAATACATATGATCAGAGCGGCGCCGTCCTATGGGTGCATCGCACCCGGGCGGCGGCAACTTAAGGGCGCCAACAGAAACTTAGCAACCCATTATTATTATTACAACAATATTATTTGTTCTGTATGAAACACACTATGATTATGTATGATACACACGACTTCTCAAGGAGAGATTGTGCTTTGAGATTAAGAGTTTGGCAAACATTTAGAGAAAAGAATTTCCAATAACTCAAGACCAGAATATTTGTGAAGTGCATTTAATAGAAGAACTGGAACCAATGAAATATTTTCTGATACCAAGAATAAATCCTTTCAGATTTTGGAATATATATTTACCAGAGATTTGATGGAAGTCATTTCTAATCTGCAAATAGCTTTGCTTATTTTACTGACACTTCCAGTGACTGTTGCTGCTGAGATAACGATACTAAAAAGTAATGTGAACCATTAACTCATAATGACCATTTACTACGTCAGGATAAGGAATATCCACAATTAATTGTTATTCATGTTTAGTGATCAATGTAAGCTGGGTAACAAAGTCACAATACACTAGTTTTTCAAAGTCTTGCAAAACAATTATTTTTACCTGCAAATCAGGCAAATGTTTTGGTATTTCATTTTAATCGGCGGCAATTTATGTCGTAACCGAGCAGGAGATAGGCTTAGCGCGGCTCTGCATGTGATGTTAATGTTAATCTTTATCTACCGTCAGTCAGGTTGAAAAATCAATCACTCCTATGCCAACAACATCTTCATCTAACTCTGCGTCTACAGTCTCTGATTATCTCCAAGGAAAGTGACTTGCAATTCAGGGATTTGTATAACAATGATCAAAGCAGAAGTCCATAAATTGAGAATCGAAAATGAGAAAGTGTTTCAGGGCCCCCGTACAGATGTACGCATTATATCCGTCAGCTGCTACACCTTGCGATTGTCAATTATCGAAGCGTGTCAGGAAATACGACGCACGAGAGATATCCTATTTATACATCTGATCGCCAATTGAGTGACCGAAGCACTGTGTGATGTCACACCTCCGGAACTGCCGAGAAAGAAAGTCATTTAGCACAAATTGACTACAAGTAAGTATATTGGTCCCTTTCACGATTACAACTGGGAATTGTTTCATTTAATTTATGAGAAATAGATATTGAATGAACTCCGCGTAAATAATGTAAATATGGATTACTGCACTCCACCGGGAGAAAAGGCGGAAAGTAGTCCTTAGAAAAGTTTTATAGTTATTTGTACAACTTTAATAATTCATTACAGAACCTAAACGAAGAACGTAAATGTATATCACAAGAACAACAGCTTAGGCTAAAATTTCCTGTCGAAAGAAATTAGAAAGTGTCCATGAATCCCTTGACATAATATTTCCCATCCATTCTCAATGCGATTCGTTAAAATTAAATAGACTTACAAACAAACACCGGGCGAGGCATTTTGTGATTCTTGTGGTCAAATAAGTGAGACGACAGTTATCCTTGAATTCCCAGGATTACTCAGATTTGGACATAAATGCAGATGATATGGTTGACTAATGCGTCCAGTAATGTTCGATATAAACTTTCAAATTCAATTTTCCGACCTTGGTGGCGGAATGGCTACTGTGCTGACACTGAGGTCCCAGGTTTGAGTCCCGGTTAACCGTGCTTTTCCAGGGAATGGGCTTTTGCGTCTGTGTTCGTCGAAATTATTAAAACGGACACAATTGGGAACTTCTGTTAAAGAACAATAATAAAAAGGCGTTTCGAGGGAAACTGTTTGAAGAATCATTTGGAGGAAACAAACCGATGTAAAAGCGGAATTCGTCATTCTCAAAGGAGTTGTATTTTCGCTGCATCTTTCATTGACCCCAATTCCTAAAGTGAATTAAAATTTCAATTCCTTCCAAATGTGTCCAATCGTAGAGGCGGAAGAGATGAATCTACTCTGGGAATTCCTCTTTTCTTTCGGATGAAAATTCATTCCAACGGTTGATCCGACGAAAAGACGGAAGATCAGACTCGAGACAATAAGGGAAAAGGCCCCCTTATGGGCCTGAGTGTTCAATACAACTCAAACCCATAGCGTTTAAAATGTTTGCTAAGCCTGCAAAATGATTTCAGTGTTCTTGGAGGCAATCCTCGGTTCGACTCCGGGTGGGGACTCACTTTCTTCTAACATTGGTTGCATCGGTCAAAGTTGACATGAAGGAGGACCAAACGGCCCAAAATGGCGCCTGGATTGAGTTGAGCGACGGAGAATAATGCTTACCTTGTCCCCGTCTAGCGGACTGTCCTTTTCACCTCGTAGAACAATCTCCTTCGATGTCTTCATTATCTAATCAAAAGAAGACGCGTTCTGCTCAACATAAGGACGCAAACATAATTTTTTAATTGGATTTTATCCGGGTAATCGAAACATTCTCTTATTTTATCGTCGGGAATGTATAATTTTGTATGCTCTAAGGACTGTCTCGAAGATTCTCTAAAAAGCGGAAACATTCCGCAGACGTATTCCTGTGCAAATACACACTTCGCTTCTCCCTACCTGAAGGTTCCGCAAAACTTTGATATCTAATTCTTTCTCAATAACAAAACTTCCTTTCTTCTCTCTTTCTGTGCTCGGATGATACGATACGAGACCCACTCACGCAAATTGGTTAACATTACTGGGAGAGTGGAGAAATCCTCGGCGAAACTATAGAGCCTACAAAATCCGGAAATTGATACTCGCGCACAAATAAAACAATCACAAAATTCTTTGGGTCAAAGAGTTTTCACGAATTCGAAATACAATTTATCACCGCAGAGAAAGCCGAGAGTCACGAGAATACTGCGTCCGTCTCAGAGCAATAACCCGATAGTATTTTAACGAAGTATTTATTTATAATAATAGTAGTTATAATGTTAAAAGTGCTTCGACGGCTGAGGTCATTTCGCACTTTCCTGCAGGGAATCGAAGCCGGGATCACTAAAGGCGGACGCGTTACAAAGTTGGCTGTCAGAAAGCCCCTAATTTATAATAATTATCACGCGAAAGTTTAACAGAAAATAGCTAGTAATTTTCCTGTAAAATATGAAAATATAATATCTCATGAACATTCTGCGGAAAAACTTAGTCTCACCAACTCTTATTCATTATAACATACCATACCAAAAATATATTATAACTTAAATTAGCAAACGTACGTGGGATGATTCCGGGGAAATTTGACTGTTAAAGAAAAGAAGGTAGTTTAATATCATCGCGTAACTTTTCAAATATAACTTTGGTATTACGATTTCCAGGAAATGAACTTATATTTAGCTTCGAGGAAATTTGAATGAATTTAAGTCAGGCCGCGGTTCTACCGTCAGTAATTAGCAGAGAAAAATGGATATTGGTATTTGGTATATTTAGGCATTTAAGTACCTAAATTAGACAAATATTTGAGGGAAATAAAGATATGAGATATATTCAGTTGGCAATTACAAATGGATCCATTCATAGGTATAGATGAAGGAGTGAATAAACATGGAAGTTAAAATTGAGATTCTAAACGAAAATTCCCTTCATAATTAATTTTGAACTGCGGACGTTTAGGAGAATCTAAAGATGGATGTTTAGAGGCTGTAACTGATAAGAAATTATGGCCCCAAATCAGGGGAACGACGAATTGAGTAGTAGTAGTAGTAGTATTGTTAAAAGTGCTTCGACAGCTTAGGTCATTTCGCACGTGGGCCCCCACCGGGAATCGAACCCGGGACCGCTTTCATTGAAGTCGAACGCGTTGCCCACTTGGCTATCGGGAGCCCCCACGACGAATTGAAGAATGCGATAAGAAACATATTTTTTTCAATACATGGTCATTATTTAGAGAGTCAATGTGCCAAGGCGTCAGTTAAACAGTACGGTCACAGTACAGTAAATCTTCGCACGAAATCATTCCTTTCTTACAAACTACAAATAAAGAAGAGCATCGAGTGTCAAGATTCACTAATTAACGATCTGTTAAACAGCGATAACAGCATATTAGCCATATATTAACAGCCCAATATCATTGGACGAAGTGGTGGCAATTCCGTCATTAAGGCATAAGTGCCTATTTCATGGACGCGCTAATTTTTCGTATTTATTAGAGCAGTGGTGCTGAAGTAACACTTCGCACCTCTTATTTGTACACTTTGCTTAATCAACGGACTCTGTGCACTGCGAACATGAGAATGTATATGACTGATCTCAGGAATGGACCGTTGTTGTGATTGACTGACTGGTACAAGAGTAGCAATATTACTCAGTATTTGTGGAAATTTCCCCTCGATTCATAATTATCAATATCAGATTCGACTACCGCGTATCTCAAGATTCTTTTATAATTATCAACTACAGTATTGCTGGAAGGTTCATTATTTATCGTCTCGATACAGATTCATTTAATATGTGTTTATTTTACCACGTAAAAGATTTGATATTGCGCAATAAAACAACTTAAGAACGTGTGTCGATGAGTTAATCAGGCGCGGAGCGTTGCTTTCTTCCGAAAAGAACTTTCTTCGGCGGCAATTCGCTTCCGCAATCAAAATGAAAGTCGAATCGGCGAAGGTTTCTTTACATCGAGCGAAAAAAAAAACAGTATTACACGAATTCTCAACGAATTTTTAAGTAACTTAGGCCATCAACACATTCATTTAGCATCATATTCAGAATATTTTCCATTTTTTACATCAAACTCTCATTAACAGTGTACACTTTAGTTATTTGTCATTACTGAGTTGTTTATTTTCGTTTCCAAATTCAAAATGACGATACTATACCTGTAATGTCATTGGAATCGATAACAAATCACATACTTTATATTCGTTCTAGTTAATTACAGTCGACAGGTCGTAATTTTCGTTTATTTATCCAGTCTTTCCTTTGATGTCAGCTGACGCTTTTTTCAGGATTTCTTCGGTGGTATTTACAAGCATTCGGAAAAAATTCGAATTTAAATATTTTCCTCGAATTAGTACCGACTAATTAAACAAAACATATTAATCTACTATACATATAAACCAGAAATTCTGTGAGTTTGATTGTGGGTTTGTTTGTGTGTTTCTATGTTTGTCTGAATGTGAAATTGGAGTCCAAACCGTTTGTCCGATTTGCGTTAAACTTTGCATACGTGTTCTCTGAAGGAAGTACTGTCACCTTTTTATTCTAGAACTTGATAAGTCGATACTGGATTTGAACCAAGATCATTCAGATAGATCTCCATAAGAAATACAAGTATATTTCAATTTTATCGGTCAGAGACTTGAGGTTGTAAACAACCCGTCCCCCTGACGACCAATGCGATGGTTGATTCCGAGCTCATTCACTGCCCTTACGAATACGAGGACATAGTGCATTTCGGCCCATTTTTAAGTAATTGGCGATAAGAAGAGGAGGACATTTTTCAGAGATTTTAACCAATGCTATGACGAACAATTTGTAGTGATGAAACGCAGGGGCAGTGAAGATGCGTAGCACCGTAATGAATTAATAGAGATGGATGAGTAACTTTTTGTCCATCAAGTCTTGACATATTTTACAATTCAGTTGAAGGAAATTCCTTAAAGTTTCACATTATTATTGATGAGTTTAGATTTCGGCTTCGAACTATGATAACTTAGATTAGTTTGAAAATTCTTGTTTTCGATAACCTGTTGGATTAACTAAAATGCGGGATTTTATTTTTCTTATGTACAAATAGGTTTAATTTATTTAATCCGATTTCTATTTTCTCCGTTGAAAATCGACGGCGCTTCAGCTATTTGTTAAATAAAGTTATTGGACAGCAGAGAATCTCGTCGCTCTCTCCTGCTTTTCCAGAATAATTCGGCCGCATTAACTCCCACGCAGTACAATTATAAACCCCTTTTCCTTGAGAACTGATATTCGGAGGGAATGCCGTGACAAAGGTGCGCTCCATTTGTGAATTTAGTTGCAGCTGATTGCTCCCAACGTGGGAATGCAATTGACGTGGAATTTCCCCACAAACCATTCATTTGAAACTCCATTCAGCAGAGTGCACCGTAATCCACCTCGAGGGATGACCCTTTGACCTTTGATACCGCTTCCGCCCGTGTTTATGCGATGCATCCGATAACGAGCGGCTGAGGACCAAAACCGTCTTCCAAAATCCCAGAAACGCGAATGGAAAAGCTGGAACGCTTCGATCATGTCTTTTTTTTGTTCTGTTCAGTCAAAACTATGCAGCGCCACTTATCAAGCAGCGGAGGAAAAGGGAAATGACATTTTAATAACACTTAGAAGAGACTTTAACAAAGTCGCAAACCAAAACAGTACTTTAAGTCATTAGACTCATATCGCTAAAATTAAGTCTTAGAATAAATTAAATTCGCTTTCATAAACATATCCAGTCATAAATTCCACCAATAAATAGAATAAAATGAATGTTAAGTCTTTCTTAAGTAAGAAACGTCCGGTTAGAATTACGAATAATGCAATCGTGGGAAGAGTCTGTAAAGGACATTAAATGGACATTGAAGAAAGGTTGAGGGAATTCTCCAAAAAGAGTCGTTAAAAGAAGGGAAAATACCACTGAATTCACAACTAAGAATCCACTACAAAATGAAGCTTAGAAAGAGAGGATTGGAAAGGCAGATTAATTTCTAATCGCAGTTCATGATGGCTAATGAATCGCGCAACCTTGGATAATTGGAAAGCGAGTAAACGGGAAACGCCCATCGAAGAATGTGGAAAACATTTCAGTAATTCACAATCGACTCAAAATCATATTCACTCTCGGAATATACTTCTTATTCGGAGTATTTTTATTATCTCTCAAAATATTTTTGCCTAAATAACCAAACAGAAATGAGTTTTACCGAAGGAATACCTTCCATTAGTCTGATTACTTCATTTCATGCAACCAATAATAATAAACGTCTTTATTGAAGGGAGATTAAAATATGTTACCTTTTACCCTTTTTACACCTAACCCTAACCAATGAACGTACATTTACTATTAAATCGATAGCTGACGAGAAACCACGATGCCGTATTCCAAATAAGCGTCAGAGTATGGTGAACCTATAAAATATACTAGGTAGTAATATTTTATCGCAACATAAATTGTCTGGACTGGATGACCTTCAAAATAAAAAATAATTAAAAAATACACGATTGAATCTCCCATTTTGGGCCAACCGCCAATCAGGAAACGTTTCCCCCAACAACATGTGCTTACATTCTTAAACATGGCTTAGCGGAATTTGGAACAAACGATGAAAAATTAGATGCATTAATTGAAACAAGGGAAACCAAGTCACGTGATGACGTTTTCCAGTAAAATTACTTAACGGATTTAAAAGTATACGTATAAATAATGAACGGCAAAGATGTCTTAAATAGTCAACGAAAAGAGTTGTCCGAATAGGGAGACCAGATACAGTGTACGGAACCAAAACGAACGAAAAGTAGTGAATACATATAATAGAAAGGTTAGCCCGAAGCTCAATATCAGCCTTCAGGTTATCAAAATCGATACCAAAGCCTTGTTTGGACGTTTGAATTATGGACGTAAACAAACAATATGGCGGATACTTATCGGTAAAAAGCTCACTTCAATTAATTCTCGTATTTTTTATGAGAAATAAATTCAGTTAGTCATATTTTTTACGAGAAGGATAAAATCCATTCAGTGGTTATGCTTAACTCATAGGTTAGTTGATTAGCATACTTCTTACCAGATATTATGACAGTGGGGCTTATAGGTGAATATATTTCGAATATCAGTTAAGAGATCGCAAACGCTTTCTGAGTATTCGACAGCAATCCCAATATAAGAGTGTACTCAAGTATGCCTCAAACGGCATAAACAAAAGGAAACTTTTTCCCGAAGGAATTTCACGGAAAATTAGAGGAAACCTCAGAAGCGTTTTATAGTCGAAATCCAAGCTTCGAGAGAAAAGTGGAGATTCGATGCATAGGACAGGTTTTTCTGAGGGTCGGTCTTCCGGCGGCGGGCCTCCACTACCTGTCAGAAGGGAGGGCAGGTGGTGGGGAACGACCCACGCCAAGAATCCTCTCAACCTCTGTGAATTCTTGAGCGGTGCAAGGGAAGGGAAGCCCACCGATATTTGGAGTAATAGAATCCAACAGGTGCCCTCAAAATGGACTTTGAAGGAGTACTCCCATAGAAGTGCTTTCCGCCCATGGAGTTCGACGAACTGCTTTCACATTAACCAATTAACAAGTATAACTTTGTTGGAATGTATATTTTAATTACTCTCACCTCTTTCATAAAGAGGTTAACTCCGCCAGTAGAGTATTTGAAACACAGACCGGTATATTTCCCCAACGAGGCACAAAAACCATTCTTTCCAAGCACATCGTGGCATCCTTACTTCAGCCAATTTCAGCCGGTTGGTACCTCATACCATACCAAGGGCTAGGAGAGGGGAATGAGGCTAGATGAGGAGTGACGTAGTTTGCCCTTGATTTCCTCACTGATCCCAAATGTCATAAACAGAATAAGTCTACGTAAGTGACTCTACGAGTCACACTTTCCGTGACATTCCACAAGACCTTAATCAATTAATCAGCATTACTCATACCCCGGTAACTTCCATTTATCCATGAAAAAGGTTAAGACAACTGAAGATGAAACACATTTTTCTCCATTCCGTACCAAAAGACAAATGAAACATATTCCATTCATCAAGATTTTGTATCAAGACCATCCCTTCTTCATCCATGGAAATTAAATCTATATTTGACTTAACAGAAAAAGAAAATGGCAGAGTTAATGAAAAGGTTTAAACCGCGTTCTTTGCACAACCTCTTAGAAAACAATTGCAGAGAAAGTATGATCTAGTCTATTAGTTCAGACGATCCATGGTTAACTGACGAATTGCAAACCGCTAGATAATGATAATTGGTTACAGAATTTGGTACAATTGAAGGACTTGTTGAGGCAAGCAAGTGATTTATGAGAATTACATAATGATCAAAGCTATGCACCTATTTTAATTTTAATAAATCCCTCAGAGGTTCATAGAATGGAAGATTCCTCGAGAAAACGCGTGCTAAATATATTTTAGAATCGGCTGCGAGCAGAACTCGGACTTGGAAGATGGATTACAAACTAAACCTTTCGCCTAAAACTCGAGAACCAAATGTCTCACAACTTTCAAAATTTGAAAATGTCTTTCCCGGACAGATAATAAGCTCCTTTTTATTCCCATAACTGTCCCCTGTTCGAATCCAGGCCTATATGACTGTTTCCATAAGAAATGTACGTAAAGCTCACTTTTCTCGCTTGTAGGGTTTATTTCATTTGGAAAATTAAATTAGAAAAATAGCCGTAACAAATCGAGAAAAGCACCAAAAGAAGGGAAATTAAATGAAAAGTCTTCTTCTTGTAGTTGAATATTGTTTTCTATTCAAAATTTCGAGAATTTTGATCAAATAAACGTTACTGTTCCAAAATTTTGAGGCTGTGAGCAAACACGGCTAATTCCATCGTTTAATCCGAACTCGTGCATTTTACTATCAGAGTACTTTGGGTATTGAGGTCCATACAAAATACATTGTAAGAAGTAATGATAGACTATGTGTAGAGGAAGAAATTTAATGAGATTTTAGAATTTGCGAACGATTTCCATTGACGAATCGCAGGGACATGCGTACGACCATTTAGGAATGTTTTATGAATCAGCTGAATTTTGTCACCAGAATTTCAAAATTTTGGAGCTTCTAAATATTCTTCTTATTGAGTACATTTACGTATCTATCCTGCAAGCCGCCTTCCGGTGAATGGCAGGAGGTGCATAAACTCTGCTTCGATCATCGTCAGAATTCATAGAATAATGATAGAGTAAATAATTAGGACATTTCATGTGTCGTTTGCTTCATTGGTTACCTATTTAATTTCCCAAGGATCCAGTATTGTTGACGTTGAGTTAATCAACGTGTATATGCATCTACTCTATAGGATTACTATATTTAATTCTATCTCTATTTTCCCCGATGAGAATCAACGGGAACTTCAGCCAGTGTCATTAAATGCAGTGCACATATCGTACAAGGCCAATTCGTGCACCTTCCTGGTAGTACATATAGTATAGTTGTAGGAAAGGCTTCCGCCGGTGAAAGTGGCTACGGATATCATCGAATCAGATCAGCGTCTTCCCTTAGACGATCTTTCCAAAGGAGAGTTAAACGCGTGAGCGAAACTTTCCCCAATTTCAGCCGTGCGCTTTGCGCAATAGGCGACGGCTAACTAATATCCTCGTTGGGGTTTCACCTGTTATAAAACAGATATCGCGTAACTATAAACTCGATGCTGAGCAGGTAGTTAGCACGAGATTCATCTGCAAATCTACTAAATCATTTCGTCATGAAATATGTACGCAGCACACCCGTGACCTTCGAATGAAATCACATTCTGCAAATAGAAAGAAAGCGTAAACAATAAGGTGTTCTCAGGTGCAGAAGGCGGGTCTCTTCTCGCCTTTAGACGAGGTTTACACTTAAATCGCTGTTGATAGCGAGCATATTAAGGTACAGCGAGAGTCGTGAGTGAATACGCGGTCGCAGTAGTGTTCTACCAAATAAAATACATTCTGTGGATGCCAAATCCCTGCAGTACTTTGCATGGCATTCACGAGCAGTGGTACATATTCTGTGATTTAATTTCACCTCATCAACCCTCGAACACACTGACATGCATTCGCGATAGGAAAAGTCTGAACGAGGCGTCTTAGTTAAATAGAAAAACAATTTCTCTCACTGATTGACGAGAACTATGAGCAACTTCTCACGGAAACATTACACACACGAAACCTCGGGGACGAATTCTTGCAGGTCCCAGTTTATTAATGAGGACCGTCGTTTTTCATCGTTAGAACTAAATTAGGTATTTGAGAGGGAATTCCCAAAATACGGGCCGTGGGCCAGAAGTGAGAAATGGCGTTTTTCGTCCCGCAAACAAATCGAACGATATACTCAAGAAAGGCCGATAATGTTTCAGTTTTTATCGAGCATAATGTATATGTTGGATTACAGTGTTGCATACTCTTGCAAATAAAACCTACTTAGCTCGTTATTTCATACCCATCATATAAATAATTTGAGGAACAAAGAAATAAAACAATTCGAAATATAGTACAGAAATGAAGTAAATAAAGAAATATCTGTCCCTTTAATAATTTGGCTGTCACTTCATTGGAATGCAAACATTGGATGTGACAGAGAATAAAACTGAACAAGTATGATGTGGTAAACATACACTTATTTGCTTCAAAATGTTGATTTAATCATGAAAATATCGAGTTTATTGAGATTATTAAAGTTTTCGGGGAAAATTCGGGGAAGTTTTGTTCCAAATTGGAAACAATAAATCAGTGAAACGTGCTTCCAATTGAGATTAGAAGTGCTCCAAGATTCGAAGCAGAGCACAGCAATGGAGGCTATCATTGTAGTGAGCGGAAAGGCAGCGAATTCTGTTTCTCGACCTAAATCGAATGGTTGGCAAGAACAATCTCTTGCCCTAGTATGGCTGCGGTCCGCACAACGAGCAAAAACTACCGAATAACTGTAACGCTTGTGGGAGACAACCGCGAGCCGCATCATTTTCAAGGTAAGGAGCAAACAGAGAGATTATTAAATTATTAAAAAATGAGTATTTTGTCAAGGAGGAGCATTTCATAATGCTATATTTGTTTGATTCTGGAAACAAGAGAATGCGAATCTAATCTTCAGTGCACTTGAATTGCCGCAATCTACTATATTTTGGTGACAAAGTAGCGAACTTTCGTTGAATATTCACTACGAAAAATATCAAAGAATACCTTATAATATTCGCAAACAAAATTCTCTATTTATAAATATTCCATGCTCTGCTCTCGGATCATTTCATTTTTCAGGAAAGTTCAAAACCGAATGCGATTTTGCAGAAACTATCAAAATCTATTGATATGTTAGCTCCGCTTAATAAATATTTGCATCCTAAATTAACTTAAGTCTTTCAATTTTATATTATGTAAATTCCATGGTCAAAACTATTTAAACTTTTTCTCAAAAAGGAATATAATGCTGAACAGATGAGTTTAATAAAAAGAGAAAAGACAAAATTAGAAATCACTATATAATAAGAGAATCTCCTGGAAAACGTACACAAAAACGAGTAAATTTAGCGAATTTACATATAATAAGATTTTGAGAAGGCTCCCTAAGTGGGGAAGTTGGACTTCGGTGAAAGCGGTTCGATTCCCGGTGGGTGTGCGAAATGGTCTCAGCTGTCGAAGCACTTTTAACAACACTACTACAATACTTCAACAGTACAGTTTAAATATCCGTCTGCTCTTCCAGTATTTTCTAGCGTCAATGCGACTCGTGATAAAAAATACTAAATCCTCCGTTGATAACTGTACAAATAACTGTTCGAGAACACCGCTTCCATAAACTTTCAGAAATTGTAGAGAAAATGTGGCGATGAAGAGGTCTGCGATTTCCTTCTTCCACAGAAGCAAACGATCGGTAATATTGTGTGCCATTATGGCATTCATAACCTCCTTAGGTATTTACAGCACAGAACTTTCATTGGCAGACGCAACGCCTTTCTAAATCCCCACCAACATTTTCTTCGAAGAAAGGCGTTGGACACCGCCTGGGAAACAAGTTTTACATTTCCTACGAATGATCTCCGTTAGAAACAAAAGGACAAGTAAACGGATGTTTAGGGAATTAAATAGACGGTTATTTATGAATGCGTGAAAGAGGCGGTTTGACAGAATTGAGATCCGTATCACCGGAGGTGATCGTTCTAAACGTCAAAATAAAGATTTACTTCTACTTTGCGCTAATTAGTTGCCCAGAGGATATATATATATAAATAAATCCGTTTCTTTCTCCGTTGCCATGGATCACGGCCTAAAAATAAAATTTTCCGCTTGAATTCTATTTGGATTAGTTATGAATTGAAATATCTGATTGAGAACGCAATAGAGTGAATAAACGCAGATCACGGCGAATTGGAGAGTGACGAATAAATAATTGGAAGGGGAACAAATGCGTATTGCGCAATGCAACAATAACATCATCCTTGAGTGTTTGCTTCCGCGCATGTTCTCGCAAATTACGGTCATTACAAAGATGGCTTCGAGTCTGCGTTCGAGTCCCGGAGAGGTCACATTTTGTGGAGATAATGAGCGGAGGGCGTTGAATGAAGAGAGCGCTTGCTTGGTGTAAATTATAAAAGCCAAAAAGACGGAGCATTGCGTCAAATGGTACAAATGAGCAATGAGGGCGTACTTCGTTATTATTCATGAAAATAATGACGCCTTCGTACGACATGAGGAACCAGTGAAAATCGGCTTCAGCAGGGAATAATTACATTACGATCCGTCCAAAGAGACCGATAAATATTCCCACGAGAAACCGGTCCTCGGAGAGGCATTTCGGCTGGGCAGAGGAGCCTCAGATAAGACGTGAGCATAAAAGAGACAAGAAGGATATCCAGAGGCGATATTGAAAAGGATTCGGAGGAACACTTACTTGGTATGCATCTTCGCCTTCGTCATTGTGCCCTCGGTTTCTTCACAAATAAGTTAAAACGACACTGGAGATTCACCTCGGCTCACACTTGTCAAAACAACCAAACAACCACGGAGGATCCCACTAAAGCGCGTTAAAATGTCCCGTTGTGACAACTGTTGCTAAGGTTATCCACGGAAATATCCCGCCTCCGAAATCAAAAATAAAAATCCTTAGGCTGGGGTTGTTTACGCCTCTGGCGACCGCGACTCCACAGACTCGAAATGCAGACAGCGCTCAACACCAAACTGAGACTTCCCCTCAATTCTCGGCAACGTCGACTATCATTTTGGCGCTCCACCTCCACTTTATAGAGGTCTGAGCGGTTGTTTGCCGACCGTCGCGCCATCACACGGACAAAGGGGTAAACTCTCCTGACCCCGCGTTGCAGAGTCATCTGGGGGAGCGAGTGGAAAGCGAGTGCGAGGTTGCGATTCAAAACAGGGATTCGATAAAAAATAAAGCTTTTCAATAGTCTCGGATTCCCTTCCTGGCGTAAATAGATAAAAGAGTCCAGAGTGAGACTGCGACAGGAATGAATTATTTTGGCTCTGACGGGGTTTTGCACTGTTTCGGAATCCAGCGGATGCTGAGTTTTGGATTTTCAGAGCACTGAATACTCATGCAAACAGGGATTGTGGATCTCCAGGCAAATAAGTATAAGTAGAGCCAGGAATTTTGGAAGGAATCGAACACACTGAGCATTCACGCAACTTGATTGAAGATCGTGAAAAGAATGGTGATCGAATGATGAATTGCATTGCATTTCGAAAACAAGGAATGCCTTAAAGGACAACTACGAAGATTAGAACCACTTAAAACTTTATCACCACTTCAAAGTTTTACATCGCAATTTAACTTATTTTAATTGAGATGAAAGTGATCAGAGATTATAACTATAATTAGTTATAGCGCCGTCCTATGAGTGCATCCTATGAGTGCTATGAGTGCATCCTATGAGTCCTATGAGTGCACCGCACCCGAGCGGCGGCATCCAAAGGGCGGCAGCAGAGGCCAACCATTATTATTATTATTACAAAAGCATCATTTGTTGTTTTCTCTGTGAAACACACGACTCATCTAGAAGACACTATGATGTGCAATTAGAGAATGGCAAACAGAGGAAAGACTTACGGATAATTCAAGACGAGAAAGGAATGTTTGTGTGGTGGAATTAAACGAAGAATTTGAATCAATAAAAGATTTTCTGGTGCCAAGAATAAATACTCTTCGGGTTTTGGAATATGTATATTTTCTAAAGATTAGACGGAAGTCTTTCCTATTCTGGAAATAGATTTGCGTGTTTTATTGAAACTTCCGGTAACTGTTGCTGCTGAGATAATGATACTAAAGAATAATGTGAACCATTAACTCAAAAAAACCATTCACTACGTCAGGATACCCGTAATTAATTGATACTGACGTTTTGTGACCAATGAAAGCTGTTTGAAAAACCTCCGTTTTATGACTTTGTCATGAAACACTGATTTTTCAATGTCTTTCAAAAGAATTTCTACCTGCAAATCACGAAATGTATGGTTTTGGTATTTAATTTCAAAGGGTGGCAAATTATATTCGCACCCGCGCGGCAGATAGGCTGTGTGCGGCTCTGAAAGCGATTATCGCGTATTTCTCTTCATGAGGACCGCCGCTACATAACCAATTAATTGCAAGTGAGAAAATGTCCGCCACATACAAGATTTCTGGGTTATCACAATAGAAAATTCATTCAAATCTCAATCACTTTTGTCCACCAACTTTTGCTTAACGAAATATTAGGATGATAATTACTTTAAAATATCCTTAAGTAAGAGTATCCTAAGTAATCCTGCCTTGAAACAATACTAAACCCACTGCGTGAATCACTGAGTTGAGAAGTACGATTTTCGATAGCAATATATATAAGCAGCGAATTGAATTGTCGTCGTAAAATTTTCAATTGAGTTTCATTAGAAGCTCTCTTCTTAAATTGTAATGCTAATCGGAAAGAGATTTCACACATCAAATCGAAAAATTAAAAGTTGAAGTGGCTTCTTCGCAACAAGATATTGCAAATAGTTCTGCAACATATTCTAATTACTCACTCTTTGTGGAGAATCTAATTTACAATTTAATGTACCTCTCAAATGACCACAGCAATGAAAGGTTGCCGTGGCTTACCACCGCCCCATTATCCCAACAACGATCGCCTTTTGTTGGGATATCACATTCAATCGCCGTTTAGTGGCCAACGAGGAATTTGACGCTGCAGCGGGTGTCAATAAAACTTCATTTCGTGGTAATCTTAATGGGATCTGCAAAATAGCCCTCTTCCTCTCCCTTTTGGTCGCTGGCCTTCAAACTGCTGACTAACATTCTGCTGAGGAATCCGAACGAGAAAATGGAATTGGGGTGAATTATTACAAAGAGGTCCATTGACATCATATCGGATCGACACACAGAGATGATATGCTCCCAAAGGTGGCTCACAGACAATAAACTAGTTTGCCGAATGTCATTTCTTTTGTATATTAGGAAGAATATTATTATTAATTAGAAGTATTTCGCCATTATTTATTTCTAGAATGTTACTGAGCTCAAGTAAAAAACAAAACATTAATACAAAATAAATAATACGTAAACGTTTCTTAGCTTAAGTTTTGGAGAATTGATCAAACCAAATATATAATTCGTCGGAAATTATGACTTCCGATTGGGCGGTCAAAATATTTAAATGCAACGAGTTATGACTGACGTAACTATATAAAGATATCAGTGAATTCTAATAATCTATTATATATTAATCACATATATTTACAAATTAAACTTCGTCTTAGTTTAGAGAGCAAAATTCGTTAGAATTTCACAGATGGCACGATTACATTATAAAGCAATCCAGCATTCGTCATTTAATTACGCATATCAACTCGTCCTTTAATGATGAGCAAGGAATGTGATTTCAAACTGGCTGGAAGAGGACAAACAAGGAGATTATACCAACTAGCACACCCCAATCTGTGATGATTACATTCGTCACATCTCCTATCACTCATATCTCACGTAGCTCCACTTGCAGGGACGCATCTGCAAACTTGGCAATGGTGGACATTTTAATACAATTTCTTTATGAAAGCATCTCCAATTATCTTTTTAAATAAACTTCACAGATTCAGGCGAGGTGTTGTGGTAATCCATAATGGAAAGGAACTATGAAAGATTTGTACTTTTACCACAAAATTTTGTGGTAAAAGTACAAATCTTTCATAGTTCCTTTCCATATCTTTTTAAATGCCATTTTAATGTGATGATTATTGTTGAAGTACACTAGAGACCCGCTACTCCGAACTTATTGGGACCGGATAGCGAAATTTTCGGATGAACCGAAAACTTGCATTAATACAATAAAAATCCACTCAAATGACTTTATTTGGCGTATTTATACAATTTTCTATACATTTCTGTACTTTGTGCAGTACTGTATAAGAATAACTTTTCATTCTGTAAGATAAACTATGTTTTTTATTTGTTAAAACAGAAAGGTAATTGAAGTTTAAATCCGACCTAAAGCAGCTTTTTATAATATTTCAGGGCATTCTTTGGAGTTCGTGGGATGAATACCTAGGAGTTACTCAGTTCATATAACTAGCTAAATAGTAGTTTTTCTTTCAAAGAGGATATTAGAAGCGTAATAGGAAAGGCAAACGGGATGCAAAGATTAGCCAGTAGGATTCTGAGGGTTCATCGAGAGTAAAAGAAATAGCGAAGTAGGATTAGATCTTGAGACGATACAGCGGCGAGTCAAAGGAGATTTATATCCGACAGTAGTGTTTCGGTTATGATAGAATCCCTCGGGTGGATTTCGCTTAGGAATAGAAGACTTGACTACCGACGAAAGCTTTTCGAAAAGTTTATCACTACAGATCTCGTCGATGAGAGAGCTGATATTGTTATTCCAGTTAGCAACGTGCGTGAGCCCGAGAGAAAACTAAGAAGCGATTTAGGGAAGTGATTACCAAGGTGGATAGTTACTTCTGGTCGTTTTCCCTCGTAGTATTAGAGAAGCTAATAGCAGTGTGGGCGTGATAGGATTATCGGTGTTTTTACACCCCCTGCCACGCGCCATTGTCAGCTTGAAGGGTTTAAATGTAAATTTGCTTAAGTAAAAGTCAATTAAAGAGCGGGTTTTCTATCTTCGTACTTGATTTCGTACCGCTTATTCCAAAAATTCTGCCGAAAATTATATTTAATGTTTTTTAATTCTTCGAAAGTTCTGCTCTGATTCTCGGTGTTAGTGGAATTCCAGTTATTCGTAAACGCAGATTTTAATTCAAGTTCATCGTCATAAACTGGGCGAACTACTATAAAAAGAATAAAAAATAAAAAGGAATAACAAGTGTGAAAAATAGCGACACGACTGGGACTCGAACCCAGGTCTCCCACTTTCCAGGCAGGTATTCCGGGCAGAATACCTGCCCGGAAAGTGGGAGACCTGGGTTCGAGTCCCAGTCGTGTCGCTATTTTTCACACTTGTTATTCCTTTGGGATTTTCGTAGGTTTTACAACCTACTAAGTTACCTTCCTTTCCTTTATCCTAAAAAATAAAAGTCGTTGAGGGCGGTCCCCTCTTCGCTCTGCACACTTGGATCTGCCAATACTTAGCGAAAATAAAAGGTGAATAACATAACAGAGAAAGAAGCGGCAACTCAATCCACTATTTCATGGAATTTCTCATTTAACATGGAACTCTCCACTTTGCGGAGAAAGGCCGAGCTATGAACAATTAGAAATTCTTAAAACCATTCTTAAAAGATCGTCAATGAGAACCCCTACGATTCTCCTATCCTTTCTTCCGCCGAGAAAACTCATTTCTCCAACCCCTTCTCCCTCTTATTCCTCTTTCCCCTTCCTACCAAAATATCTGGCGACCTTTCTTCGTTTCTTGTACCTGATGATGACGCGTGTAAACCGGTCGTACGTATTAAATCCTGTGGTAACGTGTATCAGTTGTTCTTATTCCTCTTTCACTACAACTTTGAACAAAATAGACGTGTCAGGAAATGATTTTCGTGCATACAGATGCACTCCTAAACGTTGTTGGTGTGCATTAAATCGACGTGGAAGAAGAGTGGAATGCAGTGTCTGAGAGCGTGGGATTCTGAATCGACCACAATCTGCGTTATAATCTTCGTGACTCACAATGATCCGATAGTTGAGGATGCGCCTCTCATACTTTGAAAATTTAGGTAAATGTTTACTTCGTGCAGCTGTCTAAACAACACCGACGTTTACCACCTGTGCCATACTTCTATTTAAAGGATTCCGTCCCTTCGGAAAAATCTGAGAATCCAAAAAGATGGAGAACCGGAAGATGTTTCGATGACTGATCGCGTGTTTACAGTTCAAAGAAGAGTCGGGGAAAAAAGACTAAAAAGAAAGTTGCGTTTTTAAAAAGTTCCAAACAAAATAAAACTACATTGGATTTAAAGCGGATATCCAGTGAGGGTATCGCATCAGATTAATTAATTAATATTAATCAAATTAGTAATAATAATAATCAGTTGACAAATTAAAGATTACCGAACATAAATTATCCATAATCCGAAAAATATTCACTTTGGCGAATTAAAAAAAATCTCGTTCTGTCTTACAATCAGTTTAGAAATATCAGCGTAACAGAGAACTAACGGAGATAAATACTTACATAATAACTTATATCAACACCAATACTTGAGCACATATATACGGATGAGATAACTGAGTACTTCAAGAATTCGTGGTGAATGTCTTTGCGTCTTAATAAAATCCACTAAGTTGTCACACGTTTCGTTTGATCTTTGATATTTCGTAATCGTTTTGAGTATAAAAAGTTTACTGAGAAGTTTGTCTTATGTTAAATCCATAGACATTCTAATGTAAGTTTCATTGGGAATATTTTAGTCTGATATTTTTTCTTTCTTAATCGATTCTCCTTGCGAATCACTTTGATGCTTAACTATGAAATTTAATAAAATATGAAATTTCCTGGGATTGGGGTTGTCTGAAAATATCATTACGTAATCTTTAGAAATATCAAAGTCTATTACTATATTTTTTTATCTTTCCATTAAGTCTTCAGTTTCTTACCAATAACCATGCATTACCACATAATTACTATGTATGTTCTACATACATAGTAATTATGTAGAACATACATAGTAATTATGTTCTACATACATCACCAATTATTTTATTCCACCGAATCAATCTGTTATATATAGAATTTTTTATCAAAGGTATCCTTGGTTCTACTCCAGATGACTCAAAACCTTTCCATTGGAAAAGGATGCTAAGTTCATTTTGATCATCGGCAAAGTTTTCTTATTTTTCCAAATAAACAAATAAATTATAAATAGGGCTAATTCGAGATAAGTGCCAAAAGAAAAGAATTTGAATAAAGATTCTTATTTAGGTCGTGGAATTTCGCCTTAAATAGTACACCGTCTTCTCGAAGTGTGGGATTTTACTGGAAAAGTGTCTATCGCAAGTTCTTTTCAAAGCCCATCAATTTAAACTGACAAGTACTTTTTCTCAGCAAAAACGTTTCACACCTTTAATTTTACAATCATTGCACACTCTGCTCTTGAGGAGAAAATAATACACGTACGAGTAAATAGTCGAAAGTAGACGCCATTTTAAATGATGCTGTGGGAAATATAATCAAACAATAAACGTTTTTATATTAATGAATAAAATATCATTTTACTCGACAGAAAAAGCCCAAGATTAGGTACTGTTATAGCTGATGGATGAAACCTACAGCGTGTTTCCAAAACAGATTAATTATTAACTTAGTAATTCATTTAATCTATAACATCGTTGAATTTAACAATCTTTGCTTTTGAATTTAAAGTTTATTATCGAAGTTAGAAATAAAAAGAATGAGTCTCCTAAAATTGTTATCGGAAATGAAACCCAAAGGCAAGTATACAGAGATAGGCACGAATAAATGAAACTTGTCAATAAATTTAATGTAAATTTCGTTATGTATTACCGACACTATGTTATTTATGCAAGAAACAATATCATATTCTTATCGCGTGATTTATTTCACGCGAAACAAATGAAAACTTTAAAATAGCATCGTTGATAAGAAACTTTCTAACCAAATAATTTTTCATAGACATGATGATGACCTGTCGCGACAAAAAATGCTTTGTAAATATGATGAAATTTTCTTTATTCATTCTTTGACCAACACAATTAAATTTTACTGTCAGATTTTAGGAAAATGGAACAAAAAGTTTTCCTTGGTTAAAAACTGATTGTTATAGCCTTAAGTTGGCAATTTTAAAATCCTATTCGATCATCCTCAGGCAAAAATGAAATGCATAAATCAGTTTGGTTTAGAATCCCAGTGGCTTTCCCGTCGAATATTTATTATGAATTTACCTTTATATTGAATTTTCAACATTCAAATAAACTGTTCAATCGTTTTCCCTTTGATAAATAAAAACACGGAGATTAGTATTTCTACAGCGTGAAAATTAGGGGACTTGACTTGGTGTTTATTTATCCTGGGCCAGATGAAGCCGAGTGGCCCCCTCTTCCCTGGCCCCCTCTTCCCTGGCCCCCTCTTCCCCTGGCCCAGCAGTTTTGTGATTGCACTGGGGAGTGATTGAAAAGCCGAAATTGCATTAAGGAACAAGAATAGTACAAGCAAATATATTTCTATTAAATAAAAACATTGAGCTTCGAATTGATATTTCGAATATTACAAGTTACGCAAATGAGGCGAAGATGCAATGCATTGCGACGAGCAAAGAGGCAAGAGAAGGAATAATCGATTCCACGAGAAGTGTCGTTTGAATAGAAAAAGTCGTAACAGGCGACACTGTACGAGTGGCTGACGTCTTCTTCCAAACGAGAGATCTCTCTTTACCTTCGAATGGTACGACGGTACGGTAACGGTCCTGCATCGCAAGTGATTTAGCGCAATTACTGACATTGGGGAGCGAATAACTATCTTAGATTTACTTCCGTTTGTCGCCATATTCGTGTTGATTAATTGATGGCAGTTGGCACCCAACCACTCTTCGGAAATTTTTCAAATGCCGCATAATTTCAGTACATTTTCTGCTAATGCGTATAAAAATATACGAAGGTCAGTCAAAAAGTAATATCCACATATTTTTCAGCCAAAACCAATGTTAGGAATTCAAAGTTGTAGGCTCAAATTCTTCGAGGTTTCTGCATGTAAGTGCATATTTTCAGTTTTCTTCTGCAGAGAGCATAGCTGTAGGAAGCTTTCAAAGTGGAGTCTGACCGTGATACACATTACAGACAACGTGCTGTGATTGAATTTCTGTGCGAAGAGAAAGGAACGGTAGGGAATATTCACAAACGTTTGTATAAAGTCTAAGGAACATCTGCAGTCAATATGAGTACAGTTTATATAAATGAGTACAGTTGGTTGCTGGGTATAGAGTGAATCAGAAGGCGGTTGAAAGTGAAAACCTGGGTCTATAACCAAAGCGAGGACTGGTACGGACAGGGCATACATGCCCTAGTGAGTCACTAGAGGAGGGCAATAGAACTTGAAGGAGATTATGTGGAAAATAGCTTGAATAGTTACAAAAAATCATCGTTTTTTCATATGCGTATTCGGTTCGAATATTTCTGAAGACATCTGTGATAGCCCGAAAACTGCTTTCCACTTCTCTGTTGGCAAAACTTCATTGTCTTATGAGAATGAAGTGTATCTGGCGATTTGTTTCGGAGATCTCTTCTTCTGATGCGCATGCGGAAGCAAATGTAAAGGAGGCGAAGGGCGTGAAATGAATGAAAGTGGAGAGAATCTCTTCTCCCGGAAACAGTCTGCTCTTCGGTTAGGAACCGTGCCTTGCAGAGACATCCCTCCCGTTCTTTTCACAACGGATTTGTTCTCAGTTCAGAACAAAAAAAGAAGAATGGCACAACGCAAATGTCTTCGGCTGATTCGTTTTCACATTTTATGCTATCGAAATGAGGAATTCAAACACGCGATATGGGCTCTTAAAAGAGCGATTCAAAATTGAATGAAACATAAGAATCTCGGCAGAAAGATAATGAAAGCAGTAATGCTTTGTAGGAAACCAATCCAGCAGTAAAGAACTCAAATGATGAAAATCAATGCTGTCAGGAAAATAGGAGTGAATGAAAGATTCTATCAGTGCAAGTAGGTACGTTAAAAGGGTGAAATTCTTTAATGGCAATACAGCTAACAAGAAGCTGCTACAGAAGCCACTGGTGAATGAAAAAAATATTTCAAATATATATGAATTCCGTAAACGAATTTCTTAATTGCTGCGTTTTTAAAATCTACAGAGGCAGACGTGATATTGTGGCAATTCATGATACTACACAAGTATGTAATATCATGCATTTCCGTAATATCACGGCCGTCTCCGTAGATTTTATTCTAAATGCTAGTACGAGCACTGTTGCGTATTTATTTTGATTCGGTGCCTTCGGAATATCTTACAAATTAGTTTGATGACATAGTGTCTTCTTTTTTGACACATAATAATTAACAAAAAGATCAACGGCTTCCTCTATCACATGAGTCTCTCGAATGATCCTTTACCCCTGCGTCAAACGGAACTCAATCATTCACTAAAGAATAGGTTATTTGGAAAGAAATAAGGACCATATTTTCCAGTTTCTCTAAACGTTTCCTAGTTCCTCAATCAAACGAGTCAAAAATGGCCTAAAACTAATCAATATGAACTTTGAATAACTATTAATACATCATTACTGTAGTCATCGACAGATGTGTTAGCAGCGACAAATCACATGTTCGTGATTTAGTTCTGATGTAGTTTCTGGGTTAGTTGCTGGGGTAATGATTCGTAGTTTTTCCAGATTTTTCTCTTCTTATGCCATTCCTTTTCGTGAATATGTTATCAATTATGTCGTTACATTCAGAAGAGTAGTAAAAATGTGTTTTCAAAATACCCAGGGCATAAATTTCTCTCGGCTAGGGAATTCCCTTTCTTTCTCAAAGTGAAAGTTGACCGTGGTCGTTAGACATTGGGAAAGTGATTCCAAATAGGAGCGTACAATGAATTCACGAGAGTTTGATTCGAAAACATCGCCGTCGATGTTTATTTACCGGATAGATTATAAGTATCATTCAGCAAAAAATTAATCAAGCGTAAAAACAGCAAAGAGTTGTGCCTGAATGTAACATTAAAATTGATAACATATTCAATAAAATTCGTGGAAGAAAAAACATTGACCAGAAATAACTACCCCGGAAACTAACTCACCAACATGTGATCACAGAAAGTTGTTATTCCTTCGTCTCATTAGTACTCCGTCTCACTTTGAACTCTTATTGCTCTCTTGACACTAACCTGTTTCGGAAACAGTGAATTTGTATATCATAAATTTCTTTTCTGATTTTTATGACAATTTATTTCTATTTGTTATGTCTTGTTATGAAATAATGTATCTGTACAATTTTGTTTCCTTTTCAGCTTTTACCTGCCTTATCCTTAAATTTTTGCTAACTTTCGGTAACTAAGTTCCTTAAAACTATTAATTTCCTTAAAATGTTGTTACCTTTCGGTAACCTTAGTTTCTTCTGGGCGTTTTTTTTTAATCCATCGTCTTTATTGTCATACGAAATTTTAAATCTGTCACTTTAAAATGATGGGTTCGATGTAAGCAGGGACCTTCTCAATCTCGCCACAATAAAGTCATCATCAGTATTAATATTAGTTACGTTAATTATCTAAAGCTTTTTGAGAATCCGATAAGTCCCAATTATTATTGTATTTAAGGAGTTTTACTTCTACGTTGAGAACAAACCAAATTCGGCTTATGTATCAAAATACTTTGTATGTAACATTAGAAATATTATTATTAGTTAACTGTGAACTTTAAGACCACTCGTCCGTAAAATTCCATCAAAAGGGCGATTCTGCGCATTTAGAAAACACAACTCCTCTTCGGTGGCAGACCTCACTTTAAATTCCAACAACGTGAATGTTCAATAGAGTGGAAACGTTTAACTAAATGTGCAATGTTTTAGATGGAACAATACATAGCGACTGCTGAGGGCCCTCTGGAGAGCAATTTCAAATGAAATAAAAGGAATGCATTGTGTCGCTGAGAATGAGAGGGGAGTCTATCCGAATGTCCCTCCTAAATCGGGACAACGAGTGTGGGAAAGGAAAGAGTAGTCGAAATAAATAAGGGGCTCGGATGGGAAGCGTTCGAGGCTACGATTCTGAATATACTCAGTAAACTGTCCTGTGAAATAGCGCTCCTCGAATGACTTCGTTAATGACTAACACACTCCAAAAGATTTGCCATACGCCAGTGGCGATCAGCCACGGTGCATTAATGCCTTACCTAATATATCCTATATTAAGCTTGCAGTATGCAAGCAACTTTTACTCGTGTATATCATATATATAAAAAGCAAATGTCTGTCCGTCCGTCCGTCTATCCGTCCCCCTATTTATCTCAGAAACGGCTTGACTTAGAGATCTGAAACAAACTGCATTGTGTTTCTACGGTGCTGAAACCCCCAGGAAAACTATTCTCATCTTCGTAAAGACCCAAGTTCGAACCCAGGAGCCCATAATACGTTTCCATAGGAGATGAACGTTAAGTATGTTTTCGTTACCTGCAGAGGTTGTTTCTTTTACGGAATTAAATGAGAAAAATGGTCCTACGAAATCGAGATAAGTGTCACAAGAAAGGAAAATAATCACAGAATCTTATTTTAGTCGTGAATCATTAATATAAATTCGAAATTGCGAGAACTTTGATAAAATAGACGGATAATTCGTACATTTTTTAGGAAATAAACAACCCATTCCTTTGACGACCGAGGCAATTGTTGAACATTGATTTCATGAGATATCTCATATAAATACACGAGGATAATCAGTTAGTATACTTTTACATAAGAAATTTACGTAAAATAGGTTTTCGTACCTAAAGATGTGGTTTCTTTTACTAAATTAAATTAGAAACAATGGTCCTACGAAGTTGAGACAGATGCCAAAAGAAGGGAAAATGATCAAAAAACCTTTTTTTAGTCGTGAAACATTCATATAAATTCGAAATTGCGAGAACTTTGATAAAATAAACGAAAAATTAGTAATTTTTTTGAGAAATAAACAACCCATCCCATTGACGACTAAGGCCATTGTTGAATGTTGATTTCATGAATTATCCCATATAAGTGCACNTCAGAGAGATCCACGTGCGTCTTTTGATCGACGTTCTACGATGAAAATTAACATTTTCATGAATTTGTTAGAAATAAGCCACTGACACGCGGCAACGTTGCTTACTCCCGTTGGCGGGAATTTGAAATAGTAGAGGGCCAAGTTTCGGCTTGCTGTCTGATTCTCTGTATCTTTTCTTTTATCCATCATTATGAACTCTGTCGAAGTATGATAGTGGTCATAGAGTGACGGTGGCGTTTACTAATTTTTAATAAATTTCAACTTGATATACGTGCGAGGCCTTGCAATAAGAGCAATAAATGGAGTACATATACAGTGTTTTATCTGTGGAGCGTAAAACAAACTGAGAAACTTTGTAGTTCCTCAGATTGCGTGTTTTACCAGCCGCGACAAGATCTTAATTGCGATGAGACGAGACTTTTAGTGGAAAAAGATACCTAAGAGGAGCACCATTAAAGCAAAGGAGAGTGCAATGCCTAGCCCATGAAAGACCGTCTCACTCTCTTCTTTTGTGCTAATGCAAGCGGTGATTCAAAAGTCAGCCCCATGCTGTTGTATCATTCTGAAACCTCGAAGAAGATGTATTGAAATCGATGAGGAATCTTCAGGCAAGAAATCGCGAGCGATGAATCTGTTCAACGACAGCGCAGTGTCACGTTTCCGCGAAATTCTTAAGAGGGGACAAAAACAAGTGACACTAGACAGGTTCCTTGTTCACGCCTTACAGCAAGAAAAGGGTTCCGATGAGCTATCAGATAGCAGTGATTCCATCAGTAACGGTGAAGGTTCTTCTAAACAATAATTAATAAATTCGATTAATATAAAATTCAATAATGAAATGGTAATTTGTCTTCATCATTATTAGTCCTGTCATGTTTGACGGGGTCGTTTACTATAAAATTAGTATACAGTAGTATATACATAAAATATATAGTATTATAGTAGTATATACATAAAAAGCAAAATGTCTGTCCGTCCCCCATTTATCTTAGAAACGGCTTCATGTATGGATGTGAATTATTATCTGCATTGTGTTTGTTCGAAAGACACACGAAAACTATTGTTATCTCTGTAAAGGCTTGAATCAAGGAACCCCTTGTAAGTTTTCATAAGAATTGCACGTAAAATTCAATTTCATGACTTGCAGACTATGTTTTTTTAGAAAAAATGAATTAGAAATAATGATCTATCGAAATCGAGACAAATGTCAAGAGAAAGGAAAACTATTAGAGATTCTTATTCCAGTCGTAAAATATTGATATAGATCGAAGCAGTGCTAGACAAAATATACATTTAATTACGGGAAAATTTATGTACACCAAATTTATCCCTCATCAATCAAAGCATCTACTAGTCATTATTATATTATTAAAGACCAACAACTGACACTTAATGGCTTAGGAAGAAAAGAACTATACAATATCAGAGGTATTTTTAAAATAAGTTCAGTTTCATCATTTTTGATGGAGGCATTTACTAGTAGAGTGAATAAAAAGGAGAAATGATAGATTAGTAGCTCACCATACCCATTGCAAGAGATGGAGCAATTCTATTAGGAAATGCAACTATTTTCTAAAATTTCAGTTGGATATGCTGAATTGAGACTCATATTCCTTCCATTAGAGAGAAGTGCATATTGTAATCAGAAAATTACTTTCTGTAACTNAACATAAAATAGTAGTATATACATAAAAAGCAAAATGTCTGTCCGTCCCCCATTTATCTTAGAAACGGCTTCATGTATGGATGTGAATTATTATCTGCATTGTGTTTGTTCGAAAGACACACGAAAACTATTGTTATCTCTGTAAAGGCTTGAATCAAGGAACCCCTTGTAAGTTTTCATAAGAATTGCACGTAAAATTCAATTTCATGACTTGCAGACTATGTTTTTTTAGAAAAAATGAATTAGAAATAATGATCTATCGAAATCGAGACAAATGTCAAGAGAAAGGAAAACTATTAGAGATTCTTATTCCAGTCGTAAAATATTGATATAGATCGAAGCAGTGCTAGACAAAATATACATTTAATTACGGGAAAATTTATGTACACCAAATTTATCCCTCATCAATCAAACCATCGGTCCGCTTGCCGAAATACAAATCAAGCCGGTCTTAATTGTATTAATAAAGACCAACAATTGACAGTTTCTTGCTTAGGAAGACCAGATGTATACATTAACATAGATATTTTAAAAATATATTGACCACACTTGACGGGGGAGTTTACTTGAACCACACAATGGATCAGCCATTCATTTGTTCCGTAAGAATTCAAATAGAAGAAGACGAAAACAGTCATCGGTAATGATTAAATTTTTGTATCTTAATTTCAAAGTCGGTAAATGTCTAAATAACGTGCGAAATTAAGCGCACGTATGATTCAATATCTGTGGAAATAATTACCCTTGGATTCTTAAGTATTATTTGACGTTAAGAAGCAGTTGGTGCTGTTGGTTACAGACCACCTCCAATAAAACATACGAATTCATATCCAAATTGTCTATTATTTCGTCTCTCGGAGAAAAAGAAAGTTGGATGACGGCTGTTAATGAATTAGAGATTTTTAAAATTCCACTTCCTTTGTGGAGAACTCTTGACGATGGAGGGTCTCTGAAATGATCATTGGGCTTCCCATAAATCGGTAATCCGGAGCTTCCCGTTTGTCTCTTAGCGCGAGTTCCGCTTGCCGAAATAAGGCTTACGGAGTGTCTTTAAACATCTAATTTCGTCTCTCATTTTATGGACCACATTCGGAAAACCGTATCGGCATTTAGAGTATTTGGGCGCTCAGGTTTTGCGAATTATCCGATCTTTCTTCACCAGTGTTATCTGCACATACTAGACAACATTAAATTAAGAATGGAAAATTCGCTCTATTTTCCACAGTTATTATATTTCAAGGTTACTGACAAATTTGATCGACGATACAACTCCGAGTTTTTAAGAAATTCGAGCAACTTAGCGCAAACATTTGAATGTCGTCCTTTATTTTCCACTTATTTTAATGTATTTTCCACAGCTGTACAGTGTAGTTTTTAGAATTTACTTTACTTCTTGTTCACTGTAAATAATTTTGTTCCCTTTGCTATTTGATGGCAGCTTCAATTGGCGTCTGGAATTCGAAGAAATAGAAAAAAGATATTAAACGATAAAGAATTAACAGCACCACTTCCCAACGATTCCATCCAAAGCGGCAGAGGCAGTCAATCAGCTCGATTTCGACTGATACACTCGTTACATCATTTCAGTGCTTAAATATTCACTTTGGAATTCATTACTTTCCAGTCAAAATTAAGACCGACGAGCAGCATAACTGTCAGTGGCTTTTAGTGTTTTTCCGGCCATAAGAAATAAACGTCGGAGGTACATATGCAACTATATACATATACAACGGTAGCGGTTGGAAAATTGATGGAGATTCCGGGATTAGAAGGAGAACAACGAAACACGAAGAAGAAAGAGTGGTTAATGGTAGCCAAGCGGGGTTTTTACCGTTATAAAGTTGCAGGTAGATTTTGGAAGGGTTCGTCTCGAAATTGGGACCCTTTGCTCGAGCTTAGTGACCATACCCTCTCAGCAGGAAGTGCCCGGGTGAAGACTGACCGCGTGTAATACGATTTGAAAAGTTATAAACAATTTAAATGGGCAAATAATTGTTATCTCCGTCGTATCACTCGTTCAGAGAGATCCACGTGCGTCTTTTGATCGACGTTCTACGATGAAAATTAACGTTTTCATGAATTTGTTAGAAATAAGCCACTGACACGCGGCAACGTTGCTTACTCCCGTTGGCGGGAATTTGAAATAGTAGAGGGCCAAGTTTCGGCTTGCTGTCTGATTCTCTGTATCTCTTGTTTTATCCATCATTATACGTCATTATACGAGGCTTGAAATGCTTCCTCAAATTCAAGAAACGCAAAATAAGCGACCTTATCTTCGGAGGGTCGTCCTCGGTGTCATTAACATGCAATTAGGGTATCTTACCGTATCCGCCAGGCTACCATCAACCGAATATCGTTACGAGAATGTAATAGTAGAGGAGTTGCTGATACCGGATATAACTATATATTATCGAAGAGCAACTGTTACTCTCTTGAAATAGTTTTAACGATCTCTGAAATTTAGAGGTTTGTTGTGAAGATTGTTATTTACAGAATAACCCTCTAGTTTTATATATTTATAGGATCCGGCAGACGAAACATGCATCCGTGAACTCGAGAAAGTACAACGGAAAGCGATACGTTTTGTTAAGAAGTACTACGATAAAAAAGCAAGCGTTACCAAAATGCTGTCAGATGTAGGTTGGGAATCCTTAAAAGATAGGAGACTAGAAGCTAGAATTCGACTGCGTGATTAATTTAGGGAAAGTACATTTGCGGAAGATATAGTAGATATTATGAGACCCCCTGCTACCTTGGACGATCCGACATTGAGCGCAAAATAATAGAAATAGATGCTAGGACGAGTCGTTTTAAGAATTCATTCTTTCCGCGAACTATACATGATAATAATAGGCTAAAAAAATAGTCCGAATGCCCGGTATTTTTACCCCCTGCCACACGCCGTAAGGCGGCTTGCAGGGTATTTATGTAGATGTAGATGTAGTTGTAAAACTGATACATATTAAATTCAACGTTCAAGAGTGAATAGAAAGCTTTTCGGTGAAGATATGGCGTATACCTGTATGGCCAAATGCTTATTTTTCAGAGTTAAAGAAAAGAAAAAATATTTCCTAGTTTCCAGACACAACAAAATTAATCAAAACCATTTTGATTGTATTCAAGGAGCACTTTATCAACTCAGGAAGAACTGTGAAATCAGAAAAATTAAGAAACTAATTTTTGCTAGTCTCCAGTTACATACTGCGCTGCCAAATCAACCTTGTGACAACTCTATTAGAGGAAAATATAACAAGTGACGACAATGCAGCTATTACTGAGTGTTTTGAACTCACGGAAATGTTTTAGTCTATACTTGACATTGGAATTTGAAATTGTAAAAAAGAGTATTCTGAATCAGACGAACTATTGACTAATAAAAGTAATACCATGTATACGTATAGAATTTTCACTGAAGTAGCAAAGAGAAATAGGTTTCAAGCTCAAATGCTCCAAATGTCCTATAAAATTCTGAGCTAATCTAGGGTACTAGGTAAAGGCTATCTCAAATGTCACAAAAGATTGTAGATTACTTGGACTATATTGCTTGCAAATTGCGTTTCTTGAATTTGAGGAAGCATTTCAAGCCTCGTATAATGACGTATAATGATGGATAAAACAAGAGATACAGAGAATCAGACAGCAAGCCGAAACTTGGCCCTCTACTATTTCAAATTCCCGCCAACGGGAGTAAGCAACGTTGCCGCGTGTCAGTGGCTTATTTCTAACAAATTCATGAAAACGTTAATTTTCATCGTAGAACGTCGATCAAAAGACGCACGTGGATCTCTCTGAACGAGTGATACGACGGAGATAACAATTATTTGCCCATTTAAATTGTTTATAACTTTTCAAATCGTATTACACGCGGTCAGTCTTCACCCGGGCACTTCCTGCTGAGAGGGTATGGTCACTAAGCTCGAGCAAAGGGTCCCAATTTCGAGACGAACCCTTCCAAAATCTACCTGCAACTTTATAACGGTAAAAACCCCGCTTGGCTACCATTAACCGAAAGAGTATAGTGATATTGGATAAGAAAGAGGGTTGCAGCAGATTGCAAAGCACAGAAGAAGAAATCCGGGCAGACAACTGCTAAGAAACGAGTTTATGAGGAGGTATTGTAACACTGAACGTCGGGTCGCTCTTGTAACCTGAATCGCTGCTTTTGTATCTCAGCAAACTCAATGCAACGCACCGAAAAATATGAAAAATTGAATTTGAATTTGAAAAAAAAGGGAATTGAACTGACGACACAAATGGAAAAAAGTGAACACACTCTACGTTCGAAGCTCTATCGAGAATTCGCTGTAAGACCCCGCTTTACGCTGTTGCAGTATTGCGCGGTTTCATTGGGATTTCCCGAATTCGAACGCGGTATTGGGATTTCCAGAAATTGCGTATGATTTTGTTAATCCAAATTAATTATAATTTCTGAAGATGAGGATCAAAAGGAGCTTTCAACGGATTTTCTAAAAAAAATGTTTGGCCACTATGACGGAAATTATGGATAAGTTGATACAAAATTATTTAAATTTTGATAGAACTTCAAAGGCAACACGAAGTGTAATTGATGTGATGTTTTGCATCTGCTTGCTGAACGAAACAGGAAAATTCAAACGACGTTAGATGACAAAAAACAAAAGATTACAAATGAGGGAGAGCCTTCGTTACACAAATAGATGCCAGAAATAAATAAGTATATAATTAATGCAATAAAGAATTATTGAACGATGAAAGTTACAAAATAAAACAAAAACTGATAAATTTTCTATTTTATGTTCTGTTTCTCTTATCCCCATTATTTACGTTCTAAGACGGCCTCGTTTAACGCTGTTTCGTTTAGACCTTGCACTTATCCCCCGCGTTCAGCGGAGTCGTAGTGTTCGTTGAGAACGAGAAATTTGCGATGAATCCAAGATGCTCAAACGTTAAGTATAATTAGATTAGGTATTATACTTCTAATTTTCTATTTTACAGTAATATGAAATTATTCTTTATCAAATTTTGGGCAAAATTTAACTAATTCCACAGAATTAAAGCATCGAATACATTTTTTATGATAAGTAATTCATTACTAGGTCATTATGTTTAAAAGAAACAAAACCATTGCTTTTACCATACTTTGAAATTATGTTATCATTAAGTCCCTTTTAACATCTGAAAACATTGATGCAATAAGAAAGATTTATGATGAGGGACAAACAAAACCATTGCTTTTATTAGATTATTACTGAAACATAGCTATTATTTTCTGCTAGATAAAAAATGAATTGTACATGCTTTAGCGTGAGAATACTCCGTTTATTTCGAAGTAAAATTAATTACTAAGTAAGTAAGCTTCTTTAAATTGACGTTATCCGAAAATAATAAAATACAACCATATAAAAACAAATCTTACGGAAATGCTCTCAAACGCAGGTTGGAAATCCTTGAAAGAAAGGAGATTAGGCTGCGATTGCTACATAAATTCAGAGAAAGTACTTTTCGGAGGACGTAATTGGTATTATGCGACCCCCTTCTGCTACTTCGGCCGATCCAATAGTGAGTGTACAATACTATAAATAAATGCGAGCGAAGTAGTTTTAGAGACTAATTCTATCCGAGGAACAATTTGCCATAACAATAAGCTAAAGAGGTAACTTGAAAGCTCTGTGTTTACTTCTCCTGCCACACGCCGAAAGGCGGCTTGCAGGGTATTTGTGTAGATGTAGATGAATAAGAGCTGAAGACTATGTAAAACTATGCTAAATAAATATAATAGCCTTTTTTACTGATCTTCTGAATCATCAAATTTGAGAAACAGGACTCTTAAGCCTAAAATTTCCACGTTAAAAAATCGAGGGACCCATTAAAGGTGCGGTACCTCTGCTTCATCTGAAGAAAACGATCAGCACAGCGGTGCAATAGATGCGAATATTCGGGACTTTGGACCACAACAGAGGATCCAAAGATAAATCCCTCTATTTAATAATTCTCCAACAGCCGCATCTCTTTTCTTTTTTCTTTCAATTCTTCTGAATTTCATCATCTATGAGCGATCTAAGTGAGAATGATAATATTTAAATACCATAAAAATTATTGCTGCTTCTCATTGTATTAAAATTTTAAATTTTTTACTAAATTCCAAGAGAATATTCGTATAAATTCGGCTTTTTAGAGCCGACATCGTACTTCAAGTTCGCTACTTTTCCTTAAATTCCCATAATTAGTCCCTCTCTGCTCAGCGATCGTTTAAGGTACTTTAAGAACGAATAAGAGATCGTTCAGGGTGCCAGAGCAGTGGTCGATTCGCATAGCGTGTTAAAAAGGGTGAAAAAGCACTCCTCCTGCACGCACGCAACCGCTGACTGAGGCCATTGAAAATGAACCCGAGTTTCCCCTCCGAAGAATTGTTCGAATATACGAAAATGCTCTTCCGCAGCTCGACTTTTACTGTGTCATCGAGAGGCGTGCAATTAGTCCACATTTCTTGGGCCAAAATCTTACTCCCGAAATATTTCCGAATCCTATCGAAGACCGTTCTGAAGAAGAAGCAATTAGGTAGACGAGTCTTGAAAAAGGAAGTACAAATTTAAAACAAGTTCTACTTTTTAATACTTGTTAATTCTATTCGCCTTTCTTGTAGCACCTCGAATATGTCCCTTCAATGATAAACTACTGCTGAGGGTAAATCATAGGCATTTATTGAGACGCACGAACTCTAAAGGATATCCTGAAATTTGGTATTTTTCGCTATTAACGTTAGTGGAACGCGTGAAAGACATAGCAACGCATTTCTTCGCATTTAAATCAAGCTGCCAATCTTTGCACCAACTTGATACTACACTTAGGTCGCTCTGAAGGATACTGCTAGAATCTTCGGATACATAATCTCTATATATGAGAGTATCATCAGCAAATAATCTAACTTTGCTCTTTACATTATCGACCAGGTCTTAAATGTAAACGAGGAAAAAAATCGGCCCTAAAACGCGGATAACCTGATGTTATACGTACTTCTTCGGATAAAATTCCGTCCAACGCAACCCGCTGAGATCTGCTTTCGAGAAAAAATTTTATCCATCTGACTACGTTTTTGTCGATAGCGTATAATCTTGCTTTGATCTTTACATTACCCACATGTCGTTAATGTAAACGAAAAACAGAATCGACCCTAGAACACTTCCCTTCGGAACACTCGATGTGATGCAAAGTTCATCGAGTAAAATTCCGTCCAAAGCAACCCACTGAGATCTGTTTTCGAGAAACGATTTCAACCATCCTACCACTTTTATTGGTCCAGTTACCATACCTTGATGAATGAAATATTTATTATTCGTCTTTTGGTACAGAGTGAAGAAAAATGTATCTTTTATATACTTTTGTCTCAGTCTTGTTCATGGCTGTGATGATATGAAAGCTACCGAGGTATGAATTATACAGGATAATAGCATTAATTAATTTCTCCTTATGCAATATTACGAAAAAATTTCCTCGTAGAGTCACTGTGTTTCACTAACATGGGCTTGTTCTGCTTAACACTTTTTGGCTCATTTTCAGTGAGGAGAGCAAGGACAAACTACCTCACTCCTCATCTTGCCTAGTAAGCCTCATTTACCCCTCCTAGCTCTTCGTAGCTGATGGTAGAGGGGATGAGGTCCCAACTAGCCTTCAGACTGAATACTTTACACACAGATCACGTTTAAAGGGCGTAAAACGTAAAAAGCAATAACTGAAGGAGAGGAAATATAAAGACAAACAGAGGTGTACCACTGTTTCCCAATGTGTGCAACACTCCTCATAAGTACGAATTACGAACCAGTATCGTGAATCCCGAGGAGGCTGATGTTGCTTTGTTCTATCGTTTTGATTTTTGTTTTTTAATATTTGGCTATTTTTCTTCTAATTAAATCTTCCGATGATTTAACCGCCATTAATCAACAAGTTATGCACTCGCAGAATATTAAATAACATCAATGAGTAAACCAAATCCTTTGCAGATATGTGGGATTCATGCGGACACAGAAAGCGGTTGAAGGTCGTTCTGTAGGAAACTACTATCATATCATGATACGATATCTCTACATATGAGAGTTTCACTAATGGATCGACTTCACGAGTAATCTGTCACTAGAGAGGAGATGATTAATATATGCGTCTTTGTCGTGCATTTCATGTCCGAAGGATTTGGTTGTTTAGCAAAAATAAAAGGAATACCGCTATAAAGCAAGTGAGTCCATTACTCTACGAAATCCGATGAGGAGGTATTCATATTTCCTCTTAAAAAGTATTAACGTCTCGATCGGAAGTAACTTTAACTCTCCGTGAAAGATTTTATCTTCGGTGATCAATCCTTGGATTGGTCTGCAGTAGTATTCCCGTTGGGTCTATTTCCTGCTTCTCTTTTCAATTCCACGCAATTGCTACTCAGAGTAGCGTAAACGGATCGTTGCTATTTTTAGTATACATCAACGACCTTAAAAATATCACTGATAGTAAAGTTAGAATATTTGCGGGCATTACGGTAATTTACAGGGAAATAGAGAGTATAGAGGATAGATTAACCATATCGAATGATTTAGATAACATGAAATGGTGCGATGATTGGCAATTAGAGCTGTATACAGACAATTGTTCAGTAGTTAACTTCTTCGAAAGAAAATCTATTATTAAAGATTATACGTACAGTCTCCATTGGATAAACTTATTAACAGTAGAATCGGTGAAATATCTTGGAGTGACTCCCATGAATAATTTAACATGGAGTACCCACATCCATAATATATGCGGAAAAGCACTTAAAGAACATGGCTTCGTTAAGAGCCCTTCGAAGGGAAGAAAAAGTTCGCGAGCGATGTTATTTCGCGTTAGTTAGGCTTCACATTGAGTGTGCGTGTAGCGTATGGGACCCTGCCGATAAGTGTTTAATTCGTGAATTAGAAAAGTTGCTGGGAAAGGCGAAACGTTTTGAGAAGAATCGTTACGATAAATCAATAATCGTTTCTCAGATGCTTCTGAACGGAGGATATGAATCTTTAGAAGTAAGAAGAATTAAACAAAGGATTAATTTCCTAGATAAATTTAGAGATAGCACGTTCAGAGATGATGTAGGCGATCTAATGCGTCCACCATGTTACATAGGTCGTTCTGATACTGCGAGAAAGACCAATATATGCTAGATCGAGTCGATTCCGGAACTCATTTTTTTCCGCGAACTATACACCAAAGTAATCGCTTAGGGAAATATAGTCACGGTGCATGCACCCCCTGCCACACGCTTAAAGGCGGCTTGGAAGGTACTTACATAGACATACAGTTGTTGTCAACATCTTCCATTCTCTGCTGTATATATCTAAGACTTCCTCTCTTTCTCTCCGTCGTTCCCTCTAAAATTGCCTTCTCCATGGCGTAGAATGTGTCCGGTTACTCTCTTCCTCCTGTTTCTTATACTTTTCCATATGACATTACAATCCTCTGACTTCCGGCAAACTTCATTTGTCATTTCTAACCCTGAGCAATCTTCTATAAAACCACTATTCAATCTAGCCTCTTTTTCATTCTTCTCTATCGTCCACATTTCACATCCATACAAAGCAACAAGAAATGTACAAGAGTTGAAGAATTAGATAAAAAGGAAGACAAGATCTTGTACACAAGAAAGTAAAATAAATCAATTGGGTGGAGAATACACAATAAGGAAATTGAGAAGGAACAAGACGTTTTACTAAAACAAAGCAATAATGATAATGGATTGGAATGCAAAAGATAAGCTAAATGTGTTAGAATTAAATAAGAATATTTGACATACTTAAGTAACATTGGAGAAGAAATATAGTTGAATGAATACGCGATGGACATGAAGGATGGGAATGCAACTGTGGTGGATGGAATTTCCATGGAATTGATGTAATGTTTGAAATTAAATAGCATAAAAAACTGACTGCCTTATCATATAAAATATATATAAAAGTGGAGAATTTGCCCAGGAATTGCCCCAGGATTTTCTACGGATAGAAAAGATTCCACTAAAAAGGAAAAAGGTGTAAAATAATTGTGAAAAACATAGGACGATTAGGATCATTGTATACACAGAAAATATATTGCGTAGAATTTTTAATAGAAGACTTATTAGGAAAATGGAAGAAAATGTAGCAGAAGAACTGTTTGGGTTCAGAAGAGGACAAGGAATGCATTAGGTGTGGTGAGAATTATAGGAGAAATATATCTAGAGAAAGGATGAAACCTGAGTTTATGCTTTGTCGATTTGGAAAAAGTTGTACTCAGTGGAAAACCATTATGTCCGTTTGAAGGAAGAAGAACAGAATAAGTCTTTATTCAGGGCGAAGTTGAGATTAAAATGTCTCCTCCTACGTATAATCATTTGTCATTTTAAATGTGAGTAAAGATAGAGAATATAAATAGTAATGGAAAAGAGAAAAGGAAGAAACTACAGAGTGGGTGTAAAAAAACCTATTTTAGATTAGATTATTTAGAGTTTTAGATGAAAAAAGAGACTTGGAAGTCTCAATCTCGCCATAATAATATGGTGTTATTATTATTATAATTTATTTTTCTGACTCTTACTCTGCAATACTCCCTTCGCCTCTTTTAAATTCTTTTTCCAATCGAAACTACAGTGGATATTTTTAATTACGATTGAAAAAGAAGTTTGATGCTCTTTATCAGGCCTGGCGAACCCTTTTTCTTAATATATCCGAGGAAACAATTCATCGATGCCGAAACGGGAAAAGAGGAACCAAATCATTTCACTAATTTTGTACAGGTGGTTCAGACTCGGTTGTTTCTTTTCGAAGAAGTTTACTGCAGAGTATTTTTTTTACATTAAAATCTATTTCCCATTTTTCGCACCACTTTTGAATAAGTCGTTCTTAGTCGTAGTGAACTAAATCGTTTGATAATGAAATGCTATCTTCGTCGCTGGATATTTCTTAAATCGTAACCAAGTCATTTATGGTTAACTAATGATGACTTAAAATAAAGGCATGTTAATTGCATGAAATGAGTGTTTCACGTTGGTTTTAGAAAGGTTCGACGGAAAAGGAGTAACCGAATTGGGGTTCGAAGAGAAAGGAAATGGTTCATAAGAGAGAGGAAGAACGAGGAAATGCGGTGAATGAGATTCCGAAGTAAAGTACGTAATTTAGAGAATGAAATGGAATGTATATATGTGGCGGAAGGGAAAGATGTTATGGTAAAATTGAGGGGAATTGTGGCCAAAGGAGGAAAATGAAAGAGAAAAAGATGAGCTCTTTTGTGTTTAAATCACTGTTCCAATGTCAGAGAGGAGACGTAAGGAATTTGGCGAACGGCAGTCCATCAGAAGTGCGAGTTCGTGGAATCCAAATCAACTGCGATCACACACAATGGAGAACAAATCTGAAAGAAGTGGGGAAAACAGAGAATTACGGGAGGATACAGAAGAAGAGCGTGGATTTCCCAATAGCCAGAATCGCTGGAATCGCTTGAGTAACAACTTCGGCTGTCGGATGAGACTCCGAGGCTGCACTTTTCAAATGATTCTTTCTTAAATAAGAACTAACTTTAGACGTTAAGGGCGATAAAATGTCTACCCCTTCTCTCTATTTGTCGGTATTCTTTCCTTTTGCGATTTTTTCTTTTTTGTGCACCGCTCGGTTACAAGATTCAACAATGATAATCACAATTCACAGCAATCGAATCGTTTGGAATGCCACAGACAGAATAAATTATAGGAGCGAATATACATTTCCCCACATGCAATACTTTTGTCGAGTTTTTGTTAAAAAAGAAACTTTCACGATACCGCTAATTTTGAGAACCCACACACTTAAGCAGTAAAGAAAGGAGTAGCGATTCACAAGGCATCGTGTGTTGGCGAACATGTTTTGCCCAGAAACGCACAGTTGCATGGCAACCGGTCGTTTGCATCGGTCAATCTACGTACAATCTCAGATACGTAAATGGATATTGATTTAAAGAGAAAAATTACATTAATCGGGTGCTTTTGAACACAGAACTTAAACGCCTAATTTGTTGGAGATACAGTAAAACCCGTTTAAGACGTACCTGCTTAAGACGTTATCCCGCTTAAGACAAGATTTTCTTCCGGTCCCGGTCCCTACCACACGAATCACATGGTAAAAATACCGCTTAAGACGCTCTGCTTCCCGCTTAAGACGAAAATTTTGCCCGTCCCCAGATGCGCTACAACCCGCTTTAACCGAATGTCCACCTCATATGATAGACCAACATTTTTTACGTAATCTGTATCGCCGTTATCTCTCCTCTTCTGCCTTGTTCTAAGGGGGTTCCTTTTGAATCTCATGTTTCCGATGACTTATTTCCTGAGAAGAAAAAGAAGATATGGCGAAACTGAATAATCCGCATCCCATCTTCGGAGCCGATTTTACCTCTAATTGTAAGATAGGGTGAGAATCTCCCTATCCGGCTTGTCCCATGCGAAAAGCTAGATAAAAAGTCGCTATGGGGTGTTTCTTTGATCGGAAACTCGATTTCTAAAAATATCGAATTTAGCTGATTGGCAGTGCAGTGTTTTCTGAGGTGTGGAGCGTCTTGCGGAGAGATTGCGGAAAGAGCGGAAATCGTACGTCTCATTACTACCATCGAACAGTTTGTAGTTTATCCCTTTGTTTATACGTGTTAAAAAATTGCATTTCAGTGGAAGTTTTAGTGGAGATGCCGAAAACAAATTTACAAAGGAAGCCGCTCTCGATTTCTGAGAAACTCGCCATTATTAAAAAATATGACGAGAGGACACCCCATCTTACGCAGCAACAGTTCGCACACTCCCTTGACATCCCAACTTCCACGTTAAGCGGCATCTTAAAGAAGAGGAAGGACATTGAGGCAAAAGTAACCTTATGTGGCGGATCTTCTAAGAAGAAAGTAAAAACTCCAAAGCATAAGGACTTGGAAAAAGTACTACTCGAATGGTTCCATCAAGCAAGATACTGTAATATTCGTCTTAACGGGACTATCATCAAAGAAAAAGTAGCGAAAGTCGCCGTTAAGTTAGGAATAAAAGATTTCTCGGCGTGAGGAGGTTGGCTTGATAGGTTCAAAAACCGCCATGGTTTCTATAGGCAAATCTGTGGAGAATCCGAGTCCGTTAGTCACGAGGACGCTGAAATCTGGAGGTCCGCTACCCTCCCGCAGCTGATTAAGGCGTATGAGCCCAATAACATTTTCAATGCGGATGAATTTGGACTATTTTTAAGCTCATGCCGAATAAGTCTTATGTTTATAAGACTGAGAAGTGCCATGGAGGAAAACTCAGTAAAGAAAGATTAACGGTGCTTCTGTGCGCTAATGCGGACGGCACGGAAAAACTGAGGCCACTTGACATCGGGAAGTATACAAAACCGCGATGTTTTAAGAATGTCCTAAGTTTTCCCTGTGATTATTCGGCTCACAAGAAAGCATGTTATGTAAAATAAAATTCCTATTTAATAATAATAACATAATTTTTTGACACGAAGAAAAACGTGCGTTATCGTTCCTCATTGGTTGCATCAAGTACGTAAATTTTGCTCGTATGTAAACCGATCAAATAATAAAATTCACAGTATCAGGAGAGGTGTTGCGAAAATCCATCGGGGAACAAATAAATGAACTATAAGTATAATGAAAAAGTACCATTCTTTTCCTTTTTCCCTGATAAAATGGAATTTGTAACTGCGCAAGTAACTAAGAGGTTCTCTTTGTGCGACAAGCAGACCATTCTTCAAACTTATGTTAGGCAACCGGCATTACACAACCCGGTTATAATGTTATCCCGCTTAAAACGCAATTTTCGCTTGGTCCCCTGAAAAACGTCTTAACCGGGTTTTACTGTATTTGGAGGATTTCCAAAGATTCCATCCTCAAAGGACTGCACACAACGCTATCATTGCTTTGTTTTTTATCTTAAACTGGGAATTTTGATGAAAATATTTTCGTCTGGAATGCAGAATGGCAAAAAGGTTTGAATAAATGTGCTCATCTCTGCTTTTAGGAGCTGAAAATTCTTCGGCCGTCTTTTGAGCGAACTGTGGCTTCCCTTAAATATCATCGGTGAGTTTCAACGCTTCCTATCCGATGGAAAAACAAAACACTCTCAAGATCTCATTGTTTTGGGACGGAAGAGAGTCTCACAGTTGAGCGTTTAATTTGCACTTCGTTCGCCTTAAAATTTAATCGCTAAAATTTAAGAAGTTTATTTTCAGGTGTATTCCATTTTGAATGTTAAACCGCCAAATATCTCTTTATTTGAAAGGCTGTCTTAGAGAAGCAGATTGTCGTTGCAGTTAACACTGTAGGTTAAACGGATAAAATAAAGCTCGGTAAAAGTAGACGAATCATAGGCATAAATAGAGAGATTCCACAGTTAACATAAAAAATAACTGTTTCCGATCTCCAATTTTCCTCTTTATTTTAGGACTCCTTCCTTTGCATTTGGTAACATTCTAACGCAGAGATGTCAAACTTGATAGCCCTTTCGTGCAAACAACAGTGCCAATGTCATTTTATATTATATGACATAGAACATTTTCTCTCACTTTTCCTTAATTATGCACATATACTTCAGCAAACCTTTTTCATTCGTATTTGAAGTTTAATCGAACAGCCCACACATCAAAACTAACGGATGCAAATCTATATCGGTAGATCGATAGATAATTGTGCGATACTTTTGTCAAAATGCGGTCGATGGTGTTTTATGATTATTTTGTCGCACAACTATCGTATTGGTTGTATACGCTCCTCCATAAGATCCCATAGACTTCACATCCAACTAAACAGTCCAACGATTGAAAATTGTACGAATGCGCTGAGCCTAAGAGTTAACCTTCAGGCTAAATGTACATTATAATACCGGGCCAATGTATCTGCAACGATTACGCAGCTCATGGAAGCAGCTGTTTTGGGGTATTCCCGTGGGGATGACAAACTCTCGCCGCCTGGAGTAGGATATGAGCGATTGATACCAACGGGAAACGCAGTTACGCAACGGCATGCGGTGGGGAGCAGATGGGTTGTCTCAGATGCGCTTAAGAGCTCTTCGAAGGCCCCGAAAGAGTCCGTTGGCATTACTGATGCACTAGTCTCCGTAGAAGATATTCCCTTTTAACATTCAACTACGGATTTTACGGCACTGGTTAGCGAAACAGTGAGAGTAAAGCATTGACACATAATCCCTGAAAACCATTAAAATTGTTTCATTCTTGCAACGAATGTTACTTAAAAACTGAAAACCCGAATGAATTACTATATTAATATGATACGAAACATTTTTTCTGTAACTATATTTTGGTTGTTCGTCTATACAATCTTCATTGCTGGTTTGAGCCTCCATCACCAGTTACACCCTCAATACATTAATACCCTGTGCGCCGCCTTTCGGCGTGCGGCAGGGGGTGTCAACACCAAGCGTTCGAGTTACCTCTTTCGCTTATCGTTTCGCGTATCGTTCGTGGGAAGATTGAGTCCTTAAAACGACTTGTCCTCGCATCTCTTATTTTACGCTCGAATCGGCCTTAGTAACATGGAGGAAGCTACGAAAATCTTTGAGGCAAAATGAGTGAGGCAGTTTGCTTTCCTCACTGGGACAGAATGCTGTGAGCCCAATAAGTCCAAGTATGTGAAGCACAATGACTCTACGAATAATACTTTTTATAGCATTCGCAAAGGAGAGACCTTAATCAATGTCATTATTCAGCATCACTCATACCTCAGTAGCTTCCATTCTACCACATATATGAACAAACCAAGACAAAAGTAAATAAAAGATACACTTTTCTCTATCCTGTACCAAAATACAAATGAAAAATGTTTCATTCATCAGGAATGGTAGCAGGTCCAGAATTTGGTTATTGGGTCGATGAGAGGTCGATATTTAAAAAATATCTCCTCCAAAAATTATTTACGATTGCTATCTTCCGTCCTCAACATTAAATTCAATACTTAGTTCTTGATGTAATTTTAAATTTCAACCTCATAGCGGGATGGCGAGTGCATTCTAGCAGAAGTAGCATTCCACAGAAAGTAGCATTTTGTATGCACCAGTGCAGACTTGGTGAATAGTAATGGGCTACCATGCATCCCGTATAACACGGGACTGTCACTTAATCACTTCTCTGTCCTGTTGTCCAGAGTAGACCAAAGGGATGTCCCGTATTTTCGTTAGTACAACCACTGAATCAAAATAGCATCTCTTGACCGACATCGTATTTGCTTTTACTGGCTCAGATTACGCTCTTCGGTTTGCCATTTCTCTTTTCGCAGTCTTAAGCAACGAAACACGAAATTCGTCACATAACTAAGTACAATTTCCAATATGTATTCTACATGGATGACTAATTGCTGCAAAATTCAATTTTTTATTTCAGTTCAACAGAGATGCGCCTAGTTATATTGCATTTCAGAAATCTTGCTCCGACATCACAACAATTTTAATAGAAATATAAAATGTAAAAGTAAAGAGAAATATATTTTCCTTGTATCATATTGTCGGAACAAAAAGCTGGCTCTGCTAGCAGTGGTATAGTCAAAAGTCGACAACTGAGGTCATTTCATACACAACGAGTCGAACCCGGGACCGCTTTCACCGAACGCGTTTGGCTATTCAGGAGCTTGGCTTTCCTAGTAATGGGGAATATGACACAGAATGATTAATTGGTATTTGATAATATATCCACAGTTTCATCGAAATGTGAATATCAAAGGAAAAGTTAACGGCGTGACTTTGCACAATTCTCCATTTACGTTAAAAGTAAGAAATAAACTTTATAATAATTATATATATAATAATTGAGCCATTAATAAATGCGCAATTCGCATTTATCAATGGCTCAATTCGGGGTAATTCGGGATAAAAATATCAAATCGGGGATTCGTAGTTTAAAAAACCCTGCATTTTTCCAGAATAGTTTGAAAATATTGACGTGATATTTATTCATTAAAACCAATCACTTAAAGCAATTCATACCCTTAAGTGCTACAGAAAATTCGCATAACCACATAAAAGGAGACGATATTTAGATTACATTTTTTTATGTGAATAAAAAGTCATAAAACTTATCAAAGACGTTCCTTAACAATTTCTTTTCCGCTCTTCAACTGTTTGCCTAACTTCATTCGCAGTCTAGATCCGTCCCATCTGACGTCGCCTCCGTATATCGGAAATTAAGCCAAATAAAGCCGATCAAATTCCACTTTGAGATTGCGCCTATCGCAGTTCCATTAATTAAGATTTGCTTGAAACTGCTCTCCAACTTTTTTACGACCGCAAAGCTCCAAACGGAATCTCGAGTATCCACTGTTTTCGCCGGAATCCTTATAGACAATATAAAACCTTTATTTCGCGGTTAATCTCCTCTTTAGCGGTGAACTGCGCCATTAACTTCGTTGAGAATCGGCAATTATGGCAAAATGAGTGAAACATATTGCTAATCTGTGGTATTCTCGACCGGCGGTCCGTTACTTAGGGGAGAGTTTTCCTTCATCCCACCACCAGCCCAAAAGCTGAAATACTGCACTTGGGTCTCATCTACCACCAACTTACTACAACTTCTAGCATCTATTGTTGTCACGAATCGTTCCCGGAGAAAATGATTCCCTAAAACGACTTGTCCTCGCATTTATTTCTCTTACTTTACGCTCATTGTCGGATCTGCCGTAGTAGAATGGGGTCGCATAATACCGATCACGTCTTCCGCAAATGTACTTTCTCTGCGTTTTTCAATCAATCGCAGCTTTATCTCTTTTCTTTCAAGGATCCCAACCTGCATCTCCCAAGGAGCAATCGGCAGATCGATGCTGAGAACCATGATGAGACTCATTTCATATAGAAGTAGACAAAGTGAAAGTAAAAAGTGTGATGGGTTTCTGCCCGATAGGCCCGAGTTCGAGAGCAAATTGACAAGAAAGAAATTCATATCGCCCAATATCCGTCATTTTCGCGCGATTCCACAAAGCCATTTCTGGTGGTAGCGAACTTGGAAGTTGTACCGATTGTCTGTGGTTCGGATCATTTGTATGGAAATTAATCTTTCTTCTTTTTTAATTTTCTCTTTTCGCAGTAAATAGTATTGTAACAATAGCAAATACTGCAAACGATGTTTGTTATTTATAATGTTATTTATATTTTTCATTTAAAAGCCGTAAATACGTTCGTAAAATTATATTTAACCAATTAATCCAAACCTCGTAAGTCGTACTCCTACGATTTTTTATGAAGAATAAATCACACGATAGTGATGACATTATAGTAAAAAGAAAACATCAAAGTGAAGATTCGAACACCAGACCATCGGTCTCGGTTATGAAACATTTGTTAGATATTTGTCAATCTTTAGTTTTTCTTCGATTTTCTCACTATATGGTAAGTAGTTATCGTGTATGAGCGTTTATTAATCGATTCTTAGATAGAAATTTTCGATCAAAATAAATAGGCTAAGGAATGCATATATAAAACTGTCGTAGGAAAGCATTCTATGAAAGAATTGAAAAGTAGAATTAAAGAGGCAGATTATCTCGGGAGGAAGGATCATAAATCTATAGTATCCACACTTAAACAAAGGACAGATATTTGTAAGTATGCATTTCTGAATCGAGTAATAACGGAGTGGAACAATTGACTGGAAGAAGTTTTCGAACCTTTACCCCTTCCTGCAATGTTTTTATGAATAAAATTAAAATAATCTTGTAAACTAAGAAACATGTAATATTGCATCAAGTACGTTAAATATATTAATAATGGTATAATAATACAATTAAATTTACCTCTTATTATATTACTACGCATAATATTGAAATTGTAAATGAGAATTGTAAGTTTGCTAGTATACTATAAATAACGATGTATTATTTACATTGTAGGACGAACTGCCTTTGCGAGGTTTTTGGAGCGGTTTTCCTCCTGACTCGAATTCCACGCAGGAATATTTATCTTTAATATCGCCACTTGAATGGCAATGACTGCCACCCGGCATAAAGCCTATTCGTCATCACATCACAAATAGTCATCGAATGTGATCAAATAATTAGATTCTAATCCATTACTTTATTCGTGAAAACGTAATAATGGCAACGGATATTAAATGTTTATAAATAATGAATAGAGGAACCCGAAATTACGAAGTGATTCATCGTAAACAAACGGAGTTAAAATAGTCCATCTGATTATCTTTCTTTTGGGGACTGCTTTCAATTTATATGTAACTTATTCAATTACTCCACGAGCTGTGGAATTTATGTTAATCAGTAGTTATATCGATACGCTTACATTTCTATCTTTGTCGCTATTACCTTTGCGTATGCACCCAACTTCACTTACAATGTTACGCACTCACATCGCATTTATTCTTATTTTCGTATACTTTTGCAACAGAATTTTTCGCTGGCGAATTAGTTTCACATATAGACATCAGAATGATTGCTAGAGCCTCTTCCAAATTATGTGACCTGCTCTGGTACGTTAGAAAAGGAGGTCAATGCGTTTTCTACCCGGAGTCGGCGCGGGTCAAGAGAGTTCACATTTATTTAGCTATTTTATCATACACTGGTGAGCCACCCTGAAAAAAACTGCAAGAAGAGTAATGCCTCCCTGTTTTAGGGGAAAAACGATCACAAATTCAAAGTCAGGTAGAAAGGGTCACATAAAAAATTTGTGTGTGAATTTTCTTTTTTGAACAGAACGGAAGTCACTTGGAATTGCCTTCCCAAAGAAATTCTCAGTCCCTTTCCACAAAACAAAGCGAGTTTTAAGAGGAATACACGTAAATATAACGTAAGAAATGTATGAGTTAAGGGTGGATATGCAGTGGATTGCTGTTTAGTGAGAGATTATATGCTGCCTTTTTACGGTTAATTTTGTAGTAATTTTATAATGAACAGTATCTTTAGTGTAGTTGTTTATGTGGAGACGTGCTTTACGAGAATAGATGCTAAATGTTGGACGACAGTGTAATGTAATGTGAATATTTTACATAATATGTTATAAATGACGTAATGTTGTAGTTGCAAATGACGTGACAAGTTTGACCTGATGTCTGCCTACTTGTAACTTGTGTGCAAAATGATAATAGTAATAATTTAAAATGGTACTAGATGTTAGGAGTGTTTAAAAAAGTGGTCAAGCCTTCTCCGTAATAAGTTAGGAAGACACGCAATCGCTCTGCCCCATTGCTAATCGCATACTTCGTTTATATAGTCACGTTTCTACAAAGAAAGCCGGCTTGCTTTAAAGTCGATTGTTTTTGTTCAAAAAGTCATAAAAAATTTAAAATTGAACTTTTACATTTATTTAGAATGGAACTCAATAACAACGACCTGAATGTTAGAAGCGAAAATTAAATTTAAATCGTTATAAATGCAGAAAAGTACCGGGGTGACTCGGATCTTAAAGACTGACACTAAACGCCTGTAATCTGTGCGCTTTCTCCACTATGTCAGATACGAAATCATTTCAGTTTAAAGAATTTAATTATTCACTCCATGTACTTCCTTTAATTCCTCCTTTCAAATCATTTGTTTATTTCTCGAGAATTATTGTTCAATCGCGACTGTATTTTTCACGCAAATTATATTGGCTCTAATTATTTTTCCCGCGAAGAATCTTTGGGAAAATGTTCATCGAATGTTCGTCAATATCGTAAAGACTCCAATAAAATGATGACGTTAAAGCTAACAGGTGTTGATAGCCTCTGAGTTAGAGGATTCCTTCTCTTTGCTGTGTGTCTCGGAGCATCGCCTCCTTACGTTTCCTATCTCTAATTCATTCCTCCCTAAACCAGTGGAACCTTTCCTCAGTGGTTCGCCATCCTTTCCTCAGCTGCTCCGACCGCCAAAATCCGAGGCTATTAATTCGCCTCGCTTAACCCCGTTCGAGTAAATCACGAAACTTTTCGACCGAGAATTCCGTTATTAATGTTTGGGGAGGAATTTAACTTCTAAAGCCTCCGTTTCTATGGTAAATTTGGCCCAAAGGGTTATCACAAATACGCGAATTAAACGATTCAATTGAATTCTAAAGATAAACTGTTCGTTTAAGTTTCGCCTTTAACAATCCCTCGGTGGATTATGTAAAAATCTACTGAAGCGAAGTTTGAAAAATCGATTCAATGACGCATATATCATAGACTTCAAAAGTTAGTGTTTAAGCGATTTTGAGGACATTATTTCTCTGAATCATTGAATCGAGTACAAAGGCAGTGGGAAAATCACGGACGAGCTGCAATTTTAATAGACTAGTTTTCTTGAAAATATCTCACCGTAGAGAAAATAATTCTGAAAACATTTAACGCGCGACTAAACTCAAATCTTAACATGATCATCTTCAAAAAAGAAATTTTTCATTAAATTTGAGAAAATGTAACTTCTTCGTAACTTAAGAATTTACCGTAATGCAAATTGTAACACATAACTTCCATCGTGCAATTATTGAAGCCTAAATTGGTCGTATCCTTAAATTACCCCACAGTCATTCATACGCTTCGCGGAAATCAAAAGCAAAGAAAATTTCAATCGAAGGGAAATCAATCTTTCGAATTTATGCTCCTGAATTTAATCAACGTTTATGAGAATAACTAACAGCAGTAATATGAGGCCTCAAACTGTCTTATCCCTCAATTCACACTCTTAAATATCGGTCAGAATACGATTTCATAAGATATAACTCCGAAAAGCTACATTCTTCTTCTCTAATACCTCTAATATTCAGTATTTCTGCTAAAGAAGTTTTCGGTTGAGAAATATTTTTTCCCTGTTTTCTAGAATCAAATAATGAATGCGTGTTCACCTAACGAACGTTTTAGTGCTGTGTTTCCCAACTCATATGCTCTCAAGTCCCATTTTCCGTGTTCTCAGGCCAACTAAATCTCGCTAATGTGCAATGTCCTGCCTATCAACTGTAGATTCCATTAAATGGGTTGACTTTTTTACTGCATTACGTGCTACCTTCAGGAATTTGTTGGAAATTTCGTTTCCGAAAATGGATATTTAGCAAACGAACTATTTTCGTCATCCAAGGTATACCTTTGTTATTACATCGCAATTCTGATAGTAAACATTTCTTCCGATTAAACAAAATACCTTCCCAAGTGTTGCCCTGGATAGCCAAGTGCGTAGCGCATTCGACTTCGATTAAGGCGGTCCCGGGTTCGAATCCTGGAGCAAAACGGCTGTCAAAGCGCTTCTGCATCTACATCCACATAAGAATCCTGCAAGCCGCCTTTCGGCGTGTGGCAGGGGGTATAAACACCAACCGTTCGAGTTACCTCTTTAGCTTATGTTATCGCGTATCGTTCGCGAAAAGAATGAGTCCCTGAAACGACTTGTCCTCACATCAATTTCTCACACCATTTACGTCTTCCGCAAATGTACCTACTGTGAATTTAGGAAACAATCGCAGCCTAATCTTCTTCCTTTCAAGATATCCTAATCTGCGTTTCAGAGCTTTTTCGTAACACTGGCTTTTCTATCACTTATATTTTAGCACTTTTTAACAAATCGTATCGCCTTCCGCTGCACTTTCTCAGGTTCGCGAGCATACTTTTCATCCGCTGGGTCCCATATACTCGCCGCATATTCTTGATGAGGCACTTTGAGCAAATCTACCCATTTACAGGTGTAACCAATTAGCATAGGAAATGATTTTTTAACAGCTGAAACGAATCTGGAATAACTATACTTTAATGAGAAACGTTTAGAAGGTTTTTTGATGGTCACAACTTCATAATTGTCAATTTTCTGTACTCCGAAAACAATGACTGGGAGCAGTTTGGTAAAACACAAAATATTTCTCCATTTAAACTTTTACTGACTGAAAGTAGATACATAAAATAAGACTAAAAGAAATCCTATGAAACGCGAAGGAGAGAGAGAGGTAAATTACCGCACTTGCACTTAGGAAGGAGCTCGCGAATTTGAGAAGAAATCCTTCGTCGACTTTAAATTAGTTTGATTTGTTAAGTTTGATATCACATTTTTCAGCACAAAAAAACGGCGATATTCGTAAAAGGGAAGTATTGATATTTATATGTCTCATTTGCAAATTAATGTACTCCACGTAACTCTGTTATTACCAAAGGGAAAATTGGGATAACTGAGAAAATTCTCAAAGTAGATCATCAGTGACACTTCATAACCAACTCTTTTCATTTTGATAATAAAATCAATTCCGGCCTTCGACATAAAGAGGTGATTATTCATTGGATTATTATTATTTACAAAGAACAGAAAATACGGCGAATTTCCACTTCTTTGAACAACTTTTCGAATCGTCGCTGCATTTTCTTAAAAATTAAATTCGCAGTTTCCCGTTGACGCCAGACTTGTTTATTTAGAGGATTACATGTTCTCTTCTCTTCTCTTCGGAAACCCGAAGCAAATTTACTCAGCGAGAACATCTTTTGTCTTGAGGAAAATTACCTTTTATCTCACAGAGTCAATATTTGGAGTGGTCTTTATAGTCTGACATTCATCTCAACGAAGAACTCTGAGATAGAGCGGCTTCAGTGTACAATAATATAAGCATTTTACAATTGACATTTTCACCAATTATTTAATTGAAACAAAACTTTAAAGCCACCTAACTAATTAGAGAAAGCACGTACTATTTAAGCTTTAAGTAATATTTAAATAATGATTGTAAATCCATGAATAGATTTAGGTAAATATGCATAAATGAGTTTCTAATTGTGTTTCCCATAACTTATTTCGGGCAAGATCAAACTGCAAAATATTTCTTCGCTCGCGATATCATTGGATTTGCAACGCAAGTAAAGTGTACATATATTCGTATTATTTTTAATTAACGGCCTTTAATGTAAAATTAAAATTATTTTTCACGACTGGATACTCAGACGCAGGATGGGAATCCTTGAAAGGAAGGAAATAGGCTGCGATTGCTAGATAAATTCAGAGAAAGTACATTTGCAGAAGACGTGATTGGTATTATGCAACCCTCTTCTGCTACTTCGGCCGATACGACAATGAGCGCAAAATGAGAGAAATAAATGCGAGGACAAGTCGTTTTTGGGACTCATTCTTTCCGCGAACAATACGCGATGACAATAAGGTTACAATCCTTGCCACACGCCGAATGGCTGATTGTAGGCCCATCTATTCTAGAATTTTTTATTTAATTATGAGGAAACTATTTAGGGGGGACCCTAGGGTTAATTGTAAGAGCGTTCGGGATAAATTAATGTCATTGGAAAAATTCAATTATTTCGATCGATGTTCAAACTGACGACGAAGGAATAAAATTGATGACAGATGACTTGTTTATATGATTTGGGTGAGCAAAATGTGGGGCGTCGATGATGCGAAAGCAAAATCTATTTCTGATGTCCAAAACCCAATTCCGGCTGAATAAACCTATAACTCCGCCTTTGGTAAAACCCGAAAAGCCGTAAATTCAGATCGAATTCGAGCCAATAATCGCATTCGATGAATCGAATGGGCCACCGAGGATCAAGAAACAAGAGAGCAGAGGCGAATGGTTCGCTGAAAAATACACGGAAGATCAAGTCATCGTTTGGAGGAATTGAAACGCGGAGAATATTTTGTTATGAGCTATGGTGTACATTCGAGGTAACTGAGATGATTCATGGGAGATAAATATAGATTTCGAAAAAAGAAGATAAAAAGCGGAACGCAACTAAGCTGGATTTGTTTGTAAATAGTGAGGGAAACGAGAAATGTTCAAAGGACGACGAAGAAATGTCTTGAAAGTAACTCCCCAAGCAACTCTCATCTTTCAAGAATGGTGGAATATATATATATATATTTTTTCTCAATAATGGTGGAATCGAAGAAGCGCGCGTTTGAGCACTTCTATCAGATAATAAAAATAATAACGCCTCGATTTCGAAGGTTCTCTTACACCAAAATTACTGCGCCGAAAGTTCCTTAAATTAGTTAAAATTCGCGTTAAAAATCTGAGAGTTGGAAATAAATTCCGCAGTTTCTTTTTACGAAAACGCAGAGTAAGAGGAAAATAAATAGTCTATGCCAATTGTATTAATTTAATTCCTTACATTTGATTTATACTTTAGACAATATGAGGAAAGGTGAATAGCATAAAATCATACGGGATTAAGGATCAAATCTTACATTTCCACTGATTCATTTTAAACGGGAGCGGAACAGATGAATGTTCTTCATCTCCATGGTAAACATCTTTGACCCGTAGCAATATATCGGCGAATCGTGAATGAAAAATAGATACTTCGGGAGGCGCGTGCGCCAACTGTTGATTGAGCGTGAATAGTACGATGGTCTAGAGTAAATACTAGACACGGGGCCCACTGTTTACTAGTCAACCCCACAAATTAAAACAGAGATTAATATTCCCTTTTCCCAATGCTTCCAAATGTATGATACGCCCTTTGTTTTTAAAATTTCAGTCTAAAAGCAAACTGCGCCCTCTCCTTGCACTCTGTTACGCACGTTTTACATTAGGAAAGGTTTCGTGCTTTCCAAAATCTCCAGTGAGCCTTCTCTGGTTTCCAACTGGGTTTCTACATTCTACATACATCTACATAAGTACCCTGCAAGCCGCCTTTCGGCGTGTGGCAGGGGGATTAGGGGGCAGGGGGATTCGGGTGTGGGAAGGGGAACATTAGCTTTACATAGGTATTTACATTAGGTATTTTTTACAATTTTCTTACAATCAGAGTGCCTCTTATAAATGGGGAAATACGGTGATTCCTGAATAATTATTCTTGTTAAAAACCTTAAGAAGTTCTGCCTGCCGGATCCCATATACTTGCATCAAGTATATGGGATCCGGCAGATGAAACATGCATCCGTGAACTCGAAAAAGTACAACGGAAAGCGATACGTTTTGTTAAGAAGTGCTACAATAAAAAAGCAAGCGTTACCAAAATGCTGTCAGATGCAGGTTGGGAATCCTTAAAAGATAGGAGACTAGAAGCTAGATTGCGATTGCTTGATAAACTTAGGGAAAGTACATTTGCGGAAGATATAGTAGATATTATGAGACCCCCTGCTACCTTGGACGATCCGACAATGAGCGCAAAATAAGAGAAATAGATGCCAAGACGAGTCGTTTTAAGAATTCATTCTTTCCGCGAACTATACGTGATAATAATAGGCCAAAAAAAATATTCCGAACGCCCAGTGTTTTCACCCCCTGCCACACGCCGTAAGGCGGCTTGCAGGGTATTTATGTAGATGTAGATGTAAGAGTGTCACCAAATAGACTCAAATAGGTCTATATATATATTATAGTGATAGGATGGTGCTAACTTTTGAGATATGAGGTGATTGGAGTCATATGGGATTCATATATGTGTGGTTTTCGGTAAATATTGAATTTCAATTTGTTTTGTGCTATAGGTGGTTGCAATTTCTTAACGGCCAGTTTGCTAGCAGACAACTGTTTTTGGAGATTTTCTTGAACTTCACGATCTCGTGAGACAAAATTCAGATTTGATCGCCAGATAAGACTCGTTTTCGATAGGGGTAACTCAATATGGCAGCGAACCCCGTGAGATCGTTAGAAACATAGTAAAGGGTATGATCTCCAGAGGTGCACATCTCTCTCTTCGAAATGCAACACTTCACAATCGATCTGGAAGTAATCATAAGGAAACGGTGGAGCTTACATTTATTAAATTGATGACTTATAGTCAGCGGTTTCAACATTAAGATTACAACATGAGAATACAGAAGAAAACTTAAACTTCATTTAAACAATTCAAAATGCGGAGAAAGAAATGAGTGAACTATTTCTCATACCACAATGCATTCAATTCAAAAAATTATTTACCTCCATTAAATTTAATCGTCTCTTCTCGCCATCATAAAGATTGACGTTAACTTAGAAAGAAAGATCGCAGAATGAAATGGTTATAGTTTGTGTTTTCCAATTCGACGCCTAATGTAAATGAGACGTTCACAGAGCATCAGAAACATTTTTCCGCTTGACTTCAATTACGTATTTCATTTTCTTATCGCATTTTGTTATAGATTTTACAATGGTGTTGTCATAGAAACTTTCAACGTAGCTTCTTTATTACATTAAATTAAATAAATATCCCAAATACGCCGTTTTCTTTTCCGCCTACTCTTCTCCCTCATCATTTTCAGGTATAAGACCACGCACACTGTTTTCAACGCCATCAAAGGACAAAATGTCGACATACAAAATAAAACTTACATTACAACTGATTTTGTTCATTCATTTCTGTGTTTTAACTGTTTTTTATCGCTGTTATTCTTGTGTGAGCGCTTTCCCGCTCCGTGAGATTTTTCTGAAAGCCTTTTCCTCACATCCCCGTCCTTTAATTTACTCTTCGCTGTTTTTTTAACGAATTTTAATTTCAATAATTCTATAAGTATACAATATATGACTTCAGAGGTTCGGTGTAAGAGAGGCCCACTCGGGCCGAGTGAAGAGTTTTATGATAATATACGGTGAGCAATTATAACAAATAATGTCTACGGGGAATTAGAAAATATAACGAAAACTGGCGTTTTTGAAACATAAAATTAGCGTCAAGGGGAAAGAATAGTAATGATAATAAGGAATAACTTGCAGATCAATCAGATTATAATGAATTATAAATGACAAAGCGATGGAATTCTCGCAAGCACTGGAAGACTAGAAAGTGAGGGATTTTTAATTTCGTACGTCATACGTCATTTAATACGTTCGAACGATTTCATCCAAAGCGAGTCCAAAACTAAACCAGCAAACAAAAGAAGAACAGCTAACAGTTAAGAGTTTCACAAACTCCTTAAAAATAATATTTCGCCAAAAATAGCGTAAATTTATGCTCTATAAATTGTAGTTAAGTTAATAAATTAAGTTAAATTTTATAAATAGCTGAAAACTGTAAAGAAATATAACTGAGTTTGTTTGCTCCGCTTCTTTGTTTATTTATTTGTCAATTTAATTATTTTGCAGTTAAAGAAACTAAAAATTATTTTCCGCAGAAATTTCTATAACTAAAATCTATTATTAAGTATATTTAAGTACTTAAATGAATGTATATTTTGCAAACAACATAAGTGGATGAGGTCGCAATAGTTGGAATTGGGTTTTCCTTTGAACTTTAAATAATCTCACATTCGGTAAAAATTAGAAAATGAACGCCAACAACTCATGCAAATAAAATAATATGAACATTAAAAGTAATAGATTTCCTTTCCCTTCATACATTATTGGCTCTTAAATGGGTTACACTAGAAAAAAGGAGAAAAATAAATCGAATAGGTTGCATTTACAATATTATTTCAGGTAGTGATGGGTCGGAAGCTTTTAAAAACTCATTCGTGAAACCAGAATTCCTCGGGAAAGATAGTCATGAATTTAAAATTAGGCCTCAGCGGCGAAAACGGATATAGCAAGGTATTCTTTTCTTTTCAATAGAGGAATTTCTGAATGGAATAAGTTAGCTAGATCACTCTTATGGCCCTTACCTGAAAACCTTTCAAAAAGAAATGTTTCACTGTATTGTAGTAGTAAGGGTGTTATGGTGTTGTAGTAGTAAAGCATTGTAGTAATGTAGGAGTTACTGGAGGAAATTGAGGATGTAAGGGACAGGGTGGTGTACGGTGGGGCTTTACCCCGAGACCGCTACGGTAGCCGAGAAGTCCCCGAAAATCCAGTAAAAGCAATTTACACCTTAAATCATGAAAGCATTACTTAGTTGTCTGGTAAATATTATTTATTAAAGTAGGAATATAATAATCCTGTGGGTATTGTGTGTACGTCATGCATCTATTAAATAATTAATTTTTAAAATTTGTATAATATGCAAGCATAAAAACTACGACCAGGCTTTCACAACGAAAAGGAAGGTTTAATAATTGACAAAGTGGTAACTCTCAACTCCAATCTTCAAAGCACTTACTGAAGAAAATTGACCAAGTACTCAGAGTTAGCAATAGAAGTAAACAACCGAAGTTAAAAATTATAACCATTATTCCCATAATTATATCCACAGCAGGGGTAGTACCAAAAACACTGGCAGCCAGTTTGGAAAAATTTAACGCTGAAATTATTATTATATTTAATTCAAAATTCCTGATACCTGACACTTAACTAGAAAATTTTAAAATGAAGACTAATAATATTTGTGGACATCGGTCCGTTCTTATAACGCCTTCACTTTGTGACGATAACGAAGTAAATAATAATGAAATCTGTGGAATTCTCTGCAACGAGCAAATATTACGGTTCACCATCTCGACTCGAAGAGGGAGTGATTTCTTCTGAGGAATTGTCATTGATTTTTCCTTAACTAAGTGGTTCATTTAAGCCGATTTACAGCTGAAAATCTGACGAAAAACGATTATATAGCGTAAAGTAATAGTGGAGGCAAAACTGTGAAATGAGACACAGTCGAAAAGTGAAAAAGGTGTGGCCCCATCACGTGATTTGCATCACTTGAATCCAAAAATAATGATTTAGACCAACTCGAGGACACGCTTGTCCAATTAAACATAAATCCAGAACAAAACAAATGTAAACAATGAACTAAATGGAACTGTAAATAATGAAAACAGAAGTTATAAACGTTAAGGAAGAGATATCTCCGGATTTAATTTCGAAGTAAATGTTTCAGAATTCGATTAAACGAATGCATGGACAATTTGGTTTCTCTCGATTGCCAATGAATTCAAAGAATTTCTTTCTGAAGAAAAGATCGATTAATGCGCGCCTAATGCCAGTTATGCATTTAAATGCATGCATAAAATTATTCCGATTTGATTTCTAACGAGAAAAAAGTGAAATTCGAAAGCTTTTGGGCGAACAGTTACTATAGTTATTAGCAGACCATAACCTCTCATTTAAACGTGTGAAATGCGACAAGAAAACCAGGAAATTCGCCAATGGAGATGGCGGGAGAATTAAATGAGTGCCTGCAATTGAACGGATATGAAAACGATGGGAATTGAAGAGGAAAATGGATGGAGGGTGGGAAAGCACAATTCATTCAGAAATTCTGTTTGCGTAGACGTCCCCGAGGATCTCTTAAATATCTGCTCCACGCAATGGAGAAAAACGACCTCCGAAAAATTAAGTCTAAATTTACGAAAAGTTGTACCACTTTCGCACACTGAGCACGAAATCTGTCGAATAACACAGTGAAATCAAGGTTTTTGACTCATTAATTCTCAAACAGCCATCGCGTGAAAAATATTATATTTAGCCTAAGAGAAAGACTGCTAAAGTAATTATATCCTTTGATTTTTGAGGAAATTTATATTCATTCCTTCAAAGCCGCGAATCGTGGAAAATATTGAACGACGCCATAAATCATTTAAAGAAATCATTTAGCGAAAACCGCTTTATATGCTGAGAACTCGTGATTTATGGGAAGCATAAAATATGTTTTTGAGAAAATTTTTAAAAAGAGAACACCATGAAATCGATAGTAATCATTCTTCGCAATAATCTAATAATAATTAGCGCGACTCAATAACGAATGAATTTGGGCAAACGTTCAATTGCGTTACAGATGATCGTAGGGTTGATCCGTTGCTAAGGCAACGCATCGTCTCTTTGGGGGAGTGCATCAGCAACAGTGCGAGACGCATTCACGGGACGCCGGCAATTATTTAAAGATCCGCGTGGAAAAAAGAGGCACGCGCGTGCATTCCGGACACCGCACGGTAAATAAGTTCGAAGTGCGCGTTCGATTTATATCGATCTAGCCGCGCCCTGCCTTCAGCGCCACTTACTTTTTGGGGCTGCTGGCTGCCAGGACGGCCCCCGAGGATGTGGTCACAGCGACGGTGGTGGTCGTCGGGGGCGGCGCGGGGGCGTTGGTGGGCGACCCGGGGGCCACCGGAGGCGTCTCGTTGGGGACGTGCAGCGCCACGGCCGAGGCCGGGGGAGGAGGCGGCAGGTCTTCCCCCGCGAAGCTCTCCCCCGCCCCGCCCCCGTTCAAACTAGGAGGCGACTTGTCGAACTCCGCCATTGGGGCTGACTCCCCTATCGGCCCGTTGTTCTCCATTATGGGCTCCGTGGCGATCAGGGGCTACGGCCAAATCCGACCCTCGCTTGTTTTTCGGTTTCCGCCCGGGAAACACACACACTCGCACACTTTTTACTTCACTCGTTGTACTTCTCTCGGGAAATCCTCTCTGCACAAGGACGGGCGTTCACGTGTCGGTGGATTTGTCACGCACACTGCGAAGCGACGAGGTGCTCGGCGTTCGCAGGTCGCGGGTTCTGGGCGACGAACGCTGGGAGGCAGCCGTCGGCGGCGCAGTTGTTCCCCTGCGCCCCCCTCCCCACTCGGCGCACGCAGCCCCCGACTTCCCGGGGACCTTCCGAAGGGAGAGAGAGAAAGAGAGATGGAGCCCAAACGCGACGCTCCGAAAGTCTTCCTTTGGCATATACTGCTTCGATCTCGAAGATGCGGTGACCTCGTGACCTAATGGAGGACTGCGGTGAGGGTCACGGTGAAGGAGACGGTCACTTCGCCGAGGGGTTGCAAGTGGAGGCTCTTAACGGTGTACGCTTTTCATTTGGTCTCCTCTCCGTCTATGAACGCCTTCCTCGATGGCCCCACTTCTGCTGGAAGAGTTGTAGAGGAGGAGAGCTTAACGAAATTGCACGGTAGCACAGAAGTGGTCGGACCTCTAAAGATGGAAGAAATAGATGATCGTAGCAGGTTATTCGTAAACAAATTTCTGCTTCTCTCACGCTCTGTTACCTAGGTGATGGCGGATCCAGTTTCCTAGCTTTGGCGGAGCTAATATTTGAGGCACATCGGTGTTTCCATGTCCACTTTGGATTCAGTCGGGTACATCTTCAGGAATGTCCACCGATTTTAAGAAGCGTTTAGCAGTGAAAACGTAACAGTTTTTCCTTCGATAAAACAGAACCTAGGTAGAGATCAAGATTCTAAAAATCTTTCCACTAATTGTATATCTGTTCTATAACTTTAAGGGTAGAAGGGCAAAGGAAAGAGTTTGTCTATACTTTCAAAAACATTTAAAACAGCCAAATATATACACTAACAAGGCCGAGAAGAGAGTGCAATAGCGTCAGAGTCCACGACCGAGATTTTAAAAAGCTTTCATTGGTGAGTTCACGCAATGGAACAGCGATGTTTCCTTCGAAAGCACTTCCTTATGCGGAATAAAGCACGACACCAGCACTTGTCGTCGAGAACAACTGCGAAATCCGTATAAAAAACCAGCGTCGCCGAGTGTCGTTTTTCGCTTCACTCAGATTCACTTCCGGGATTCCCGAGCGAAGGCACCTGAAGACGAGGCAGCGGCGGAAGGACTTCTTCCCGCGCTTTACTTAGCTCCTCCTGGAAATAGAAACCAAGATGGGCTGAATTATGGACAACTTTACATTCAAATACATCACTACTTATAGAAATGACTTATCGAATGGCATTAAATCAAAAATCAAGCTTTTTGCGGATGGCTGCATAATTTATAAAGAGATAAATTGTGAGAACAATAGCAAAGTATTACCGGAAGATATTGAAGCTGTCCCTGATTCCACTGTAGAAGTGGGCATTAGTGAATGGAATGCAAGTAAATAAGTGGAAAGATATTGAGATTATTTATGAGTTTAATAGAGATAAAAATTCCAAGGTGCAAAAATGTTGGCTTATACTAACTAATAATTTGGATTGGAGTACTCATATAGAGAATATCGTAACTAAAGTGTTTCGAAATTTATATTACGTTATGAGAAACTTAAAGGGAAGTACAGTGCGATCTCGGTAATCCAACACATATGTACCCGTGATATAGCCGGATTATCAAAAACGACAGATTATTGGAAGTGTACAAATAATGCACCAAAAAACATTTTAAAATATTAATTTAGCAATGAGAGTATTTATTTCAATACGTGTACGGGAAAGTCCACAAATGGACTGTATTCATTTTATTAATTTAGCAATTAAATGCAAAATTACGTTCGCCGCGCGCCCGCCCGATCTTAATTTCTTGGATAATTTGTTTCTTTTTTCCGATAGACTTCGCGTAACCAAAACCTCATACAAATTACGTAAGAATGGAACAGACGAACATCTCGATACATGATAACGAAACAAACACTTACTATGTATTGAAAAATCTTTTATTTAAAACTGACGAAATTATGATAGCCGAAGGGAGGTCGACAGCCCTGCAAGCAGTAACAGAGATAGTCTATTGTGTATTGTTTAAAAAGTGTATTATGTTATTAGATTAAGCTGCCACCAGACTTGTGTCTAACCGCGGCTAAGTTTTCTTAATAAGTAAATAATAGCGCATATTAAAGTTATATTGAAAATGACGCACACAGGTACGGAATCAAATCATTCCTTATTTAAAAAAAAACTAACTGACGCAAAGTTAATGTGAAACTTGAAATGAAAGGTTGGATGAGTCTCGCTAAGCTAATTAGAGATTTATGCCGACACATTTCTCCTCCTTTATAACGATTAGAAAACATCTTTCTTCGCTCTCTTCTTCTTGCGCTATTCTTATTATAATTTGATTTAGGGAATTTTAAAATACACGATTTGTCTTCACCGATTCGAAGTTAATACGACGACTATCATCGGTGTTATATCTCATGACGTAAAACACGATCATCATAGTTTTTGACATCGATAGTTTTAGTCAATTCATATGCTTGCAGTTGCATGAATTTGGTGCGGAATTCAAACGGTTCACAAAAACTCATAGTCGGAGAAATCCTTCTGGGTCAGCAAATTACTAAATTTGACAACGGTAGAAAAGAAAAGATTTAAAGTTTTCGTGATTAAATCGCTATTTTGTTACATAAAACTTGTTCGTATTTATCTTGAGGATTTGAGAACAGTCGAAGCATTCGTATTTGAGTGCAGTGGAAATGAAAAACAAACTTCTATTAAGTAGAATAACTTGTGTTATGAGAGCACTTCAAAGATGTTTTGTCATCGTGGTTTAGTAGAAATATTTTCTATTCCGATCGTAGTAGCACTTAAGCTGGCGTCAGATGGAAAATGTTTAGCAATTAATCAAGTATGGGGTGGGTTTATTCAATAGCGTGGTTATTAACTTAAGAAACAGCAAACTCCTCACAGATTTCGGTGTCTCTGCGGTAATAAAATGATTATTTAAAACATCAGAAACGTAGAACAAGATATTTTGATATCCTCATTTTTTAGCAGGACACAGAGTTTATGCTCCATATTTGTTAGAATGTCAGTGGGGTTTATATTTTCAAAATTTTAAGGGTAACAGATAAGCACCAAAATAAGTGATTTTCGACAAAGAAGTAAGAAATAAACGATACAGAGTCAGGGGTAATCTTGCGGTAATTATTAATATTAAAACGCTCCGTTAGAGTTAACTTTTACTACACCACCCAATAGGTCCACCTGAAGATGTAGCCACGTCGGATTTATGTCATATTGTGTGGTGTAGTAATATTTCACTCCAATGGAGCAAAGTACGAAATGTTTTCTACTTTCGTAATTATGCACAACACGTCTCCTTGACTCCAAGGCTAAAACCGATTTCAAAGATTTTCCTATAAAATACAAAGGAAACTTACGAGAGTCGGTCAGAAAGTAATGCCTCACATTTTTTTCTCAAGAACTAATCATTCTACAATAATGAAATCGACGCAAATGAAAGCATGGTGTTTTATCTCCTCAATATATTTTTCCACATAATCTTCTTCAAGTTCTATTCCTTCCGCTAGTGATTCACTAGGGCATGTATGCCCTGTCGGTATCAGTTGTTCGCTCTGGTTATAGACCAGGTTTTCACTTTCAACCGCCTTCTGATTCACTCACCCTCCATACCCAGCAACCAACTCCTATCAATTGCAGACGTTTCATAGTCTTGTTTTGGAATTCCCACCGCTCCTTTCTCTACGCACGGAAATTCAATCACAGCATATTGTCTGTAACGTTTATCACGGTCAGACTCCGCTTTGAAAGCTTCCGAAAGCTATGTTATCTGCAGGAGAAAATTGAAAATATGCACATAAATGTGGAACACGTTAAAGAATTCGAATTACTAGTATAGGTTTTGGCTGGAAAAAAATGTGGGACATAACTTTCTGACCGACCCTTTCTTCAATATTTGTAAGTAATGGTGAGAAAATAATATTTATTTTGAAGAGAAGGCAATTTTTGTGATTTCAGCATTTCCAATATTTCCGGTATGCAAGTCACAGGATCCGACTTAAACCCTGTAGAACTTTTTCTTAATCAGCAAGTTTTTAAAAAGGGGGACTTATTAATTGCTGTCAAAATGAAGGAGGCAACGTTAGATCAAAGCGTTTGTCAGAGCTGATAGAATATAGATAGAGGATAGATGAGAAAAAGATATTGGGAAGCTTTTTACCAAAAATATTGCGTACAAAGTAATTTCGTTGCATAATGTTCAATGAATATTTCATTATGTTTATTAAGGGGTTAACTAATATTTATCGGTATAAATTTTAGAATCTATAAATATTTATGGTACGAATAAGTTATTTATAAAATTCTGATAGACTAACAATTCAATTTAATCTTTGTTATGATTTGTGATATATTTACCAAATGAATGAGTGGTACAATTACCAAACAGGATGCTGTTACTCACAGCCAGGTCTTTATCACATAAGGAACTTCCTGCAGAATACATTAAAACTACTTAATAATAATAAGTTATTACAATGGTACATAGATTAGAATAAATGCTACGTTATAAATGAAACAACTTGCCATAAAATAAATCGATCAATTTTAAAATTATATCAAATACTAGATGATGTGCCCGTTGATTCTCAACGGGGAAAATAGATGTCTGATTAAATATAGTATACGTATTTGTATATAGGAGAAAATAACATCTCGCATCATAACTTAGTCCTATGGGACAGGTTATCGAAAACAAGAATTTTCTAATCAAAGTTCGAAGCCCTAATCTACAATCAACGATAACAATGTGAACCTTTATGGAATTTCCTTCTTATAAAACATGTCTCAAGTTAGTGTACAAGTTTGCAAGATTTTCGATTTCTAGTTCTAATCGCTAAATTAATCGTAAAATATATCAAGAGTCCGAATTGATAAACAAAAAGTTACTCATTTATCTCCATTAGTTCATTACGGTGCTACGTATGTTTACTGCCCCTGCGATTCATCACTACAATTTGCTCGTGACTGTAATAGTTAAAATCTCTGAATAATTTCCTCCTCTTCATATCGTCAATTGCTTTAAATGGGCCTAAATACACATGGATTCTGAAGGGAAAATGCATGAACAATCGCATAGGTCGTCAGGGGGACGGGTTGTTTACAACCTCAAAATCTTACTAAATATTCGTATATGTTATCCCTTCTTTTGGTACTTATTTTGATTTTATACGACTATTTCATCTAAATTAATTTTGCAAAAGAAATAATGTCTGTAACAGATAAAATCGAACTTAACGTGTATTTCTTATGGAAATCTATCTGAACGATCTTGGTTCAAACCCAGCAAATATTGCGAATGAAAAGTTGACAGTATTCATTTCCGGCTCTTATAGAACACGTACGCAAAGTTTGACGCAAATCGGACAAACGGTGTGGACTCCAATCGCAGACAAACAAACACCCAAACCCACAAACAAACCCACAGAATTTCTGCTTTATATATATAGATAGATTACACCCTCCATTTCCATGAATACCCTTACAAGTCCATTGTGCAGTATTTTCAGGGTCTCCGATAGGCCAACGTAAGGAAGCACACTCAGTCCCCGTCATTCTCTCATATTTCGTCTATGAAGTCAACTATTTTAACAAACGTAAATGTTTTAAAACAACATCACGAGAGCATATTTCCTCTGAAAAGATTTTGGATTTTTAGGTAATAACATAAAGTAGTAAAGTAAACATTCTACTTTGCAATTAAGATATGCGGTATGGTACGCCACAACCACGGTCTATAATTATTAATAATAATTTAATTTTCCGACCAACCATATCATGCTAACCCCAAGTTCGAATTTCCCGACGCAGGAGCGGTCAGAAGAGGTGTCCGTAGCGTGTTTTGGCAGTGGGGGGAGAGCAGCTGTGGACACGTTTGAATGGCTCCCCCATGCGTGACAACCGGTTCTCAGGCCAACAGACTATTGCAACTCCGATTGACGCATCACTCTTTTGCAGGGAGAGACTTAGACGAAAGGACGTTCATCAGTTTCCGAAATTCTCGTCTGCCAAACGAAAAAGTTAGAAGGAAAAACTCGCCGAATACTTTCAACCTTTATTGGAAGTCTGAATGTATTACCTATCGCTAAAAGAATGCATTGGTATTGTAATGATCTCACCGGTCGCAGAAGGAGAACTATTATGCATATGGGAACGATTCCTTTAAAATAATGATTCATGAAATCAAAAGTTAGCAACTCTCATTTACAAAGAAGTTGCGTCTCAATACAGCATTCGTATTTCATAGAACGAGCTATTTAAAGTAATGGCAAAGACTGGCAGATCGACTTGATTAAAAAAGGTGCGTAACTATGACTTTCATGAGAACCATTAATGTTAGTCGTGTACCATATCTCAAGAAACCTTTGAGGGTTCGTAAGTCATGGTAAATGCCTAAAAAGTTTCATTCAGTAGTAGTACTCGTATAGTATTGTTAAAAATGCGCTTCGACAGCTTAGATCATTTAGCACGTAGGCTCTCTCCGGGAATCGAACCCGGAACCGCATTAATTGAAGTCGAACGCGTTACCCACTTGGCTATCCAGGAGTAAACACTACTACTACAAAGAAGTGTTTGTAGTAGTAGTGTTTGCTTCAAAAAGCATATTCGAATCGAAGAAGGCGAATGGGATGCAGAGGTTAACTGGAAGAATTCTCATAGTATGGCTATCGAGAGTAAAAGAAATTGCGTAGCTCCTGCTGACAATTGCTCGCGGACACTTACTCGACGGACAATTCTTCGCGGCGCTCAATTGTTCGCCGGACAGTTTTCGCTGCGGACAATTCCTCGCGGGGACAATTGCCCGCCGCGGACTATTCCTCACCAGTAGAGTTGCTCGCTCTATATCATTCATTATTACCAGAATAGCAGCGAATTTTTTATGCAAAATTTATTACCACTCGCAAAGAAATTGTTTACCACCTCTTCAGAGGATAATTTTATCGAATATATCTTGAACACTCGGTTCTTTCGACCTATTAATTATAGTTTACTTAATATGTGAAGGCCATGATAATTAAAATAAAAGTACTTCCCCAGTATATTTAATTTAGCGACAAGTCTTGCTAGGAAACTAGTGAAATAGTAGACTTATTATACTTAAAATGCAATAGATTTACATTTGTATTAGTCCGCGGCTAGCAATTGTCCCCCCGAGGAATTTTTCGCAGCGAAAATTGTCCGTCGAGGAACTGCTCGCTAGTAAATGTCCGCTACTCTCCGAAAGGCGGCTTGCAGGGTATTTTTATAGATGTACAGTGCCCCGCAAAAAATAATTAATACCCTCTCGAATTTTCTAAGTATTCCATTTAGCGGGAAGAATAAGATTCAGGATACAAACATAGAGAAAAGGCAGCATTTGATCCCTGAAGATGGCTGCGGAGTTAGCAGCCGAAACGTCGGACCCGTTCTTGCATATCACCCGGTTGGAAACCCGAGAAGAATTTCTACACCATATTCACCGGGAAAGCACCAAATCCTTTCTGATCGAGAAAAGGGTTCAGAGGTAGATGTTGCAACGCCGCCAGAGGCTAATGTCGTTAAGCCTCTACACCCTTGAAACTGCAAAGACACAATCTTTTCCTGCTCGCATAAACTCAACCTTCTTATCGATATTCTTCTTAAAATTTATCCGGGGTTTCTTAACTCTCCATAACTGTCACCCTTAGACTAAAAAGCGTGAAATGCGTCTATTCACCGCAACTCCAACATTGTAAAACTTCGATCCGCTAAGTTTCCTGCTAAGCTCTAAGATAATCTGAATTGCATGAAGCAGTTATATTTTCTTACTCCACCAATATTATTACACTATGTGCGTTTTTTATTTACGGTTTATATATTCAATCTCAGTAAATAGCCTGAGATAGAGATGGCGACCTTTACATCGACAGGTTTCGTATCGATGTTATTAGAAACCTTCCATAAGTTATTAAATTATTAATTAATAGTATTGAAAGTAATGAAACCGAAAATTTACCTTTTACATTTCCTCAAATTTCTTAGTATATATACATATATATACAGAGATATAAAATGCCAAACAAATTTTCTTAGTCTGTAATACATATCACAATCCGGTGCTGATAGCGTTTTTAGTTACAGTCGGTATCAGGATAAATTTTATGACTTTCGTCTTGATTTTATTTGCTATAATGAATTTTATATCAACTTATGAATTCCAAAAGTCATTTTAATGGTATATATTTATGTGAGAGATAATATTAAAATTTAACTTGATTAATCATAGTAATAAAATAATTAATAATAAAAAATAGTTTGCATACGTGGAATTGTTTTGAAAGGCCGTAAGAGAGCAGCAACGAACTGATGATTGAACAATAGATTGAGTGTATCTTCCGTATGGAATTCTGCTTGTTGGTGCATCAACTGACTCACTTGTTATTGTGTTACAATATATGAAAGAGGAAGTGTTTAAATGCAAAAAATATAGTAGAAGTTCCCAATCCAAGTAGATACTTATGATGTATTAAAGCCATTTGAAAATAAGAATTAGTCATTGCATAGGCCAGGTTTTATATCATCATCATCATGGTATATCTGTCCTGGGACAGGTTTCAGCTGAAGTTCTCCAAACCTTTCTATCCTGCGCCGGTCTTTTCATTCCCTGGTAGGTTTTTTTTTCTTGCAAATCCGTCAGCATATTAAATTTCCGTCTTCCTTTCCTGCGTTTTCCTTTAACTTTTCCTTCAATTATCCTGCAGAGTAAGCAATCATGCCTCATGACGTGTCCTAACCAGTTTGGGACACGTCCTTCCTTCTTTTGATTGTGTTAATGATTGCTCTTTCCTCTTCAATCTGTTCCAAAACTTCGTCATTCCTCACTTTGTCTTTCCATCTCACTCTCATCATCTTTCTCCACAGCCACATTTCAAAACTCTCAACGTACTTAACTTCTGACTTCCTATATGTCCAAGTTTCTGAACCATAGAGGACCACACTCCAGATGAAGCATTTTGCAAATCCCTTCCTTAATGTGATGGGTATTTTTTGGCTGTTAGGTGAGCTTCTAATTTTTCATATGCTTTCTTTCCCATGCCTATTTTACTCTTAAATTCCTGAGTACAGTTGCCAGCATTATTTATCAGGCTACCGAGATACCTGAAAGATTCAACCTGTTCTAGCCGCTGACCTTTTAATAAGATATTTAAATCACCTCCTTCCTTACCAATCCTCATAACCTTTGTTTTATTGATATTTGTTTTATTTATATTTATTTTCATTCCATACATCTCTACGACCTTACATATACTTTCGATCATTTTCTGTAGTTCTTTATCTGTCTCTGCCACAATTGCTTGATCGTCAGCATATTTAATGGATTTTACTTTTATTCTTCCAACATTTACCCCTTTAGCCTTCCTTAGTGCCACTTCCATTACATGTTCTGCATAAAGGTTGAACGAGACTGGTGACATGCAGCATCCTTGCCTCACTACCTTACAAATCCTCATTTCTCCAGTTTATTCACATTTCATTATCATTCTCAGTCTAGTGTATAGCTCTTTTATAAACCGTCTGTCTTTCCAATCTATTTGAATATTCTTCAATAATTTCAATAGTATGCTCCATTTAACATTATTAAAAGCTTTTTCCCATTCTATGAAACATATATACAGTGACCTGTTTATTTCCATAAATCTCCCAGCTAACATTCTAAGGCATCCAATCGCATCTCTTGTGCTGTTCCCTTTCCTAAAACCAAATTGATCATTTCCTAAGTTCTCTTCAGTCTTCTTCTCAATCCTTCTTAATACTACACGTGAGATTGTTTTGAAAATATGGGATATTAGACTGATGGTTCTATAATCTTTACATTCTTTGGCGTCATTTTTCTTTGGTATCGGGATTAGTATTGTTTTTAATAGTTCTTCAGGCCAAGTACCTGTTTCATATATGTTATTTATTAAGTTGGTAATTCTGTCAAGTGCTTCTCTTCCCAAATTCTTCAATGCTTCTGATGGAATCTTATCATAGCCAAGAGCTTTACCACTCTTCAAATCTTTTATTGCTTTCTCAACCTCCCATTTCTCAATTATCGGTCCTATGTTATCCTCATCGCATTCATTTACATCTTCCAGCTTTAAAAAATTTATTTTGTCAGTGTTTGTCTCGTAAAGCTCTTCAACATATCCCATCCACACTTCCTTTTTCTCATATATATTAAAGGTTATCTCTCCATTCTTCTTTTTAATCCCTTTTTTACTTATTTTCCTTGGTTCTGTTCTTTGTAAACTTCTTGCTACATTGTACATCTCCTCTAATTTCCCCTGCCGCTCTAGAATTTCTATTGCTTCGCACTGATTTTGCATCCAAACTTCTCTGGCTTTATCTTTAATTCTTCGTAATTCGTTATTCAATTTTTTGTATTGGTTATTACCTTCCTCAGTATTGCTATTTTTGTACCTCCTTCTTTTCTCCATCTTATCAAGCATTTCTTGCATTATCCATTCTTTTCTCTTCTTATACTTTTGTACTTTTCTTATACATTCATCCAGTCCTTTCCAGGTAGCATTCTTTACTAGTTTCCATTCCTCATTTATATGTAAAATTTTATCTGTTTTTGCTGGTACCTCATCGACTTTCCTTCCGTACATAATAGCAGAGTCATCCTTTAAGGCTCTTAAGTTCCATTTGTCACTAACCCTTTTTCTTTTAATGTGTTCCAGTTTAGTTTTTAGGTTGACTACGAGGAGGTTATGATCTGTATCGGCGTCTGCTCCAGGGAGAGTTTTTCAATTCTTTATGCTATTTTTGAATCTTTGATTTATCGTAATAAAATCTATTTTATATCTGGCTCTGTCTCCTGGGCTTTTCCATGTATAAAGTCTTCTTTCGTGGTTTTTGAACCAGGTGTTAGCTATACACAAATTCATAGACTCACAAATTTCTCTCCTCTTTCATTTCTCTTTCCCAATCCATATCAGCCAACAACATTTCCCTGTCTTCCTCTTCCAACCATATTATCACCTATCTTACTTGCCCTTTTCCATTCCCTTCATACAATTCTTCTATCTGATCGTATACTCCTTCAACCTCTTCTTCTTTTGTATCTGCGGTTGGCATATAGACTTAAACATTAAGAGTTTCTGTTGGTTCGGTTTGATTTTCGTGATAAACTTTTCCAAGATTCTTCTATATATTATTCCTACTCCTCTTTATCTGTTTTCTCCTCCTTTATTTACCATTTGAAGTCACCAGATTGAATCTCCCTTTCACCTTCCCACCTTACTTAACTCAGTCCAAGAATATGGACGTCATATCGTATCATCTCGTTCTTTATGTTTCCTAGTTTCCCTTTCCTGTTCATAGTTCTTACATTCCAGGTTCCTACTCTTAAACTGGATAGAGACTCTTCTAATCCTTCGTTTGCATGCTTCTTCTGAAAAAGTGTCCACCCGGAGATCCGTTTGTGGACATATTTTACCTCCGGAAAATTTCTTTGCAGGAGTACTCATGTTGATGTGGTTCGGATTGTCCAGCGGGACTAGGGATATCACGAGGATCTTTAATGGAATGGTTTCCCTTGCCTTTTCCATCTTGGTGCCATTGGTCTTGAAAAGACTCATCTGCCTTTAGGGTGATTTCTCACCTCATGGACAACAAGGTGCCTTAGCCCACCACCCGTTCATCCGCCCTCGAGGGAGGTGATGGGGGAACCCCTTATCCCGGGAGTCACTCGGTTCTTGTGTTCGTTAGCCTCATTGCATACGTTGCCCCCCTATACCACATGGAGGTGAACATTTTACATAAGACCAATAAAATTAAAGCAAAGAAGATAAATAAAAAACGAACAGTTGTGAATGATTACATAATATTTGCTTGAAATGTATTCTGACCTCTGAAAATAAATTACCTTTGTAATAGTTAAATCAAATAATAGTTAATAAACTTCCCACATTTTCCGTAATGTTTCATGAACTCACGCTCTAAAGGTATGAATAATTGACTGATAAGCGTGAAATTTTTTCTTGATTTTAACACCAATAAAATCTTTATGTTAAAACATTCTGTTTATAATGACTAATATCAGGTTTATAATCTATAACTACGCTGACATATTTGGCTTTCCTTGCCCTCTCTGAAACTATGGTGGGGAACCTTTCTCCATCGTAAGACCACATGTAACAGAAATAAACGCCCGAAAAAGCCGCAGGTTCCACTTCTTTGTTTCATGACATTATAACGAGTCAATGTTCCAGCAAATCACTGTGGACATTTGGACCGCAATCATGAATGTAGGTTTTGTCGGATAAACTTACTTTAAGTTATTCGCACGAGGTTCTTTTTACAGGATGATTGATATAAACAATGTACATTTCATTAACTACTAAAATCGCTTACTACGCGCATAAATCACACGGTATACAAATAAATTACAATTTTTGTTATATGAATCTTTATTAATAAACTTTAAAAAGAGATTTGATTTGTGGGAAAAAATCATCACAGCTGAAGGCTGATGAAGAAAAAACCCACTATGCGGGTAAATACGAGAAGGAAGGGTGAAAAAACCACGAAAACACAGACTATACATAAAAAACGATTCATTGATTTAAATTTAAAGATACTTAATAATATGTGCTTTTCCCTAATTCGACCTCTCCTCGAGTATTACTGTGCAATTTGGAATCCTCGCGAAGTAGAATTAGCCTCCAATCTTGAGATGGTTAAGAGCGGCTAGGTTTGTCAAGGGAGATTTTAGATTTGACAGTGTCACAACCTCTTGGTTGTGCTTAAATCTTAAAAAGAAAAAAGAGCATTTTAAAACTACAAACTATTTAGGATGTTATCTTTTGCCAATTGAGTATGGCTTAAGGAAGTATGACGAAGTAAAACGAATTTTTAATAAATATGTGAAACAAGGTTTTGCATCCTTAAGTATATATCTAGAGTAGTGGTATTGTTAAAAGTGCTTCGACAGCTTAGGTCATTTCGCACGCACCGGGAATCGAACCGGAGACCGCTTTCACCGAGGTCGAACGCGTTGCCCACTTGGCTATCGGGAGCCCTATATATCTAGAATAGCAAAGAAAAGTAAAATTTTATGATGACATTGTCCAAGAAAGGAAAAAAACTAAGTGTTATTTCCGTCACATGAATTCTGAAAGTAGCACGATTGTAATGTTGCACGAAATAAATAACTAAGATCGCCTTCTAACCACTCTTCCTCGATGTTATCTACCATACATTCACCAAAAGTGATTGTAAGAAGTTCCATTTTTCCCTAAGAATAGTCTTATGGAAAATATAGAGTTCTTTCTGGATTACATACATTTCCTCGTTCTCTAGAATACATCCCTATAAGTGTCATATCCAATTAATTCATGTAACATCTGAATTGATACTTCATTTTTAGAAGCGAGTTTTTTACTTTTTTTGTTTTACTTTCAACAACTAGTGATTTTTTTCTGAGTTTATTGACTTTTAAGTTACTCTTCAGAGGGCGCGACTTTTCAGAAATGGCTTCAGAATTGCTAGACTCTCTTATTAGACTACGCAAACCTATCAAAGTACCGATTAACCTCGAGTGAGGAGTTGAGAATGTTAACTTATTTCAAGATACTCTTTAGTTGGGAGTGAAATCACCTGCCATCGGTGGATTGGCATGTTCCCAATGGCCTCAATGGGGCCCCAAGGGTCGAAGGCCCTCTCCGCTTCTGCTGCGGGGTTAATCCAAGGATCGCTGAGGGAATTGCATACATCGAGAAGGAGATAGGGAGGGAATCAAAAAGTGAAGGGCGGTGAATGCAGGGAAATGTTAGGAAACATTTAGAATGTTAGGATGCCTAGAGTATTAAGTTGGCAAAAAGGTTTATTTTGAGAGTGAAAGTTGAGGAGGAAGAGATTTAGAATATTCATAACATAATCGATCGAATTTCTCCTCATTTGGAGATCAGATTTCTTCGATCAATAAATCACAAACTTAGTGTGTGTATACACGAAGTAAAACCTCTCTGAGTTACGCGGCTCCTAATTTTCCTTAAAAAACACTTAATGTTGTTCGGATGAAGCGCTAGATGAGTATTTCAACCATAAGGGGGACCCAATAAGACAGCTTATAAACTCTAAATGACAAATTGTTCTTGTCTTTCGCTCCAAGAGAGAATTTTGTAGAGTAAGTTTATATAATGTGTTTATAGAACATGTTTTATTACTTGTGTCACTTTATAATATAAGAAAATTCTACCCATTATACATTGTAATGCATGAAATTTCTATGAATTCCCATCGTAAACTTGTTCGTTTATTACTATACACTACTTACAATAGTGAAGGAACTGAGATTTCTACTGCTCTCAGTTGTTCATATATTCAGTTAACCTTTCGCTTACTGGAAATATTTCACCACTAAAATGTCACCTTCCTGAATCGTGGACCTTCCTCTCTGCAGCAGCCCCTAGGAACAATGCAATAACCCGTTTTTCTTTCAAAACAACCTTGCAAGAATGGTTGACTCTTAAGGCTGCTCTAGCGCTTGCCCAAAACGGCCGATTCAAGCCTATTTTATTTTGTAGCATTAATTAGCATTTTAGAGATACGCGGCTTTCTGCATTTGCAAGTGAAAAGATTGAAATATTGCGTATTCGTTTTAGAATTTAACATAAAGTTTCAAAAATCCCTTAAATAACGTTTGATATCATATAAAATTATTATTAATTATTATTTCGGCTATTTTTTCGGCCAAATTTACTCGCTTATTTTACACAAATTTAAAAAATGGAAAAGATTTCGCATAATTTCAAACCTTCTAACAATATGAGTTAAAATTTAAGGGGTTTACAGATCAAATTCGGCTGTAATCTAGGAAATAATTTACCTATGTTTTCGTAGGATATGGTGCGGCCTCTACATAGCCGTGAAAGTAGGGGAAGGGACTAAAAGGGGAAGTTCTCTTCGAGACGGCTGAATAACAGCGAACGGTATCTTCCCTGCTATTATTAATTATCTTTTGCGTTGTGGGGCATTGGGAATATTCTCAGAGACCACTCGTCTTTGACACTGCGAAGAAAGGAGTTGATTTCAATAAATTGCTGCCTTTGGGAAGACCACGAATGCATCAAATAGATATGCGAAAAATAGACATCTTCGACTGAGTGCATATAAGAAAAAACGCAAAGGGAAGAACCTTCAGGAATGGAGAATGAACAGGTGTTTGACAGAATTTGTAATAGAACAAACTTTAATTTCACCGAACTAAATTTCCCTCATGCTGAGACAATTCAGATGTAATTTTTAACTTTAGTCTTAAATTGTCATTTCATTTCCGATTGAGTTGGTATAATTTTGTTACTGTGGTTTTACATTAAATGATTTCTCAAAATTAGGAAAATTATTTTCGGTGAACCATCTGGATTAGACTCTCCTCGTGATGAAGGTTGCCCACCGTTAGTATACGAAAATTCCTCCCACGACAGTCTCGATCCGGAACAATCCTCGAACAGAATGTCCACTTGGTAAAACGCACTCTTTATCATCAAGATTATGGTTCTTTGTTTTATAAGGATGATAGTTCACCCAGTGGTTTTTTAATCTCATATTCTCTATACCCGCTTTCATTACAGTTTGGTACATTATTCCCTCTTCTTAATATACTCGTAGTCCAACGTAAGATGCATTTCAAATAATCTGAGTATAGTTTTGAAAAATTACGATCTTAGACTCGAATTACGCTTTCAACCAATGAAACATGCAAATTTAGAAAAGTATTCCTGGAAAATTTTGTATTTCTGCTCTGTGAACCCCTAAAGGTATGTTGACACAGACCATAGAGATGGATGATTCTTTCTAGAACAACTTCAAGGAAAGTAAGTTGGAAAATTTTTATATGGAATGCCTTCTCCCAGAAATTATTGAAAGAAGATATCCAAGAGGTCTCACCATCAAGGAACCCAATCGAGTATTCAATTAAAAGGAAAATTATAAGTACCTTGTAAGTAAGTTCATTTAAAAATCGTGAATTTTTCATATATCTACAAAATATTTCTTCTTATTTTCTGTCTTGTTGATAGCATAATTACAGATCCAAGGAAGGTACGATATATTGGAAATTTTATTCTGAGAAAGTTACATTGCAAGAAGCACGATCAGGTGGTCGAGGAGACGAAATAAGCGCTAAAATAACCTGAAAGACTGAAGACATCTTACATGACTTGGGGTATGTTTCTTTGTTCGTCTCAGACTATTTGCATGCGTAAGCTACACTAAAAGTTCTATTGACATTGACAATAAACAAAGGTTACTGTATGAAATCGTGCAATCCGATAAAGATTCGCTATTTCTCAAGTGCAATCGCTTCGAGGACCAATGGCATTGTTGCAGTGTAGATTACGTTAGCTTTCTCGCTCTTCTCGTTCATTCTCATTAGAATTCTGGATCGAAGTGCTTTTTGTTTCTTATTTCAGACCTAGCAGTTTTTATCCATTATCAACTGGTAAAATCTATTTCTCTGCTTGAAGGACCTTATTTTTAACAAAACTAGATTTGAAGGAATAATTATGCGAAGCCGACCGAAATACAGCAAGGCAGGAAATTTAAGATACTTTATTATTCTTGTATTCGGTAGATGATTTCGGTTCATTGGATCNAATACAGCAAGGCAGGAAATTTAAGAAACTTTATTATTCTTGTATTCGGTAGATGATTTCGGTTCATTGGATCAAGTAAACTTTGACCAAATATACCGGAATGTTATCAAAATTGAGCTCTATCAAACGCCGTCCCTTTATTATTGTGCACTTTCACCAATAGATAGGACATAAGATCAGGAAGTAATCCCCATGATCAACGCAATAGTGCGATTTTTTGAAAATATCAAAATATTGCTCATAAATAGTCCCCTCCAAATGAAACTATAAAAAATTCCATTTCAGTGTTAGACACACGTCATTTTCGTGTTACCCTGAGACGTCGTATTCAGTAAAACAGGAAATTAACTTAGAAAACATTTTGTGTTGCAATTTTATTTTTACTTTATGAAAAAGTAGGGCTCACCATCAAGGAACCCAATAATCGCTTTGAGGACCAATGACATGGTTCTAGTGTACATTGCGTTAATTTTTTCTTTCTTCTCGTTTCTTCTAATTAGAATTCAGGATCAGAATGCTTTATGTTTACTATTTAAGACCTTTCAGTTTTTATCCATCATAAAACTGGTAAAATCTATTAAAAATCTATTATACTAAACGGGTATATCTATAATCTTACAGCATACGATAGAAATCCCTATCTTCTATATATGTAGCGAATTTCAACCTTCTACCTGCCCGGAAAATACCGTTACGAATTTTTGAAAATTTGGTCATTCGAATGGTCCTGGGATCGAATCTGGGCCTTTAGGGCAAAAAGCTTTACAGGATACGATAGACAATCATCTATTCTAACAACACCGTGAATTGCAAGTTTCTATCTTAACCGAAAATACCCTAAATAAATTCATGAACTTCAGACAGAAAGACTGCCCTAGCATCGAACTAAGGACCCTCAGGGAAAAAAACTCTAGGTATACTATAGAGGAGTTTGCGCTGTATCGACGACGTGAATTTGAGCGTTCTATCTTACCTAAAAATACCCGAAATTATTTCTTGAAAGTTTTGCACTAAGAATTTACTTAGTATCGAACCTGGGACCATCAGGGATAAATCTTTTACGGCAAACAAAAGATAAAATAATTTTCTAACGATTCCGTAAATTTCAACGTTCTATCTTTACGCTAAGTACGGTAAATGAATTTTTGAAAATGCGCTCAATGCATTCTTATGGGAAAATGGTCGTTTTTGGGGCCTCCTAGAATCGAACCCATGATGCCTAGAATGGATGTCCGCTCTTTTCCATAGTGACCAAAGAGAATCACTTTCTGCACTTGCAGTTAAAATTTCAATTCCCTAGCTTTGCGGGAAGTACCTGAAAAAATTTCCGAAGAATGTAAGAAAAACCGTCCAATGCATTCTTATGGGAAAATAGCCGTTTTTGGGGCCTCCTAGAATCGAACCCATGATGCCTAAGATAGATGTCCGCTTCTTTCCTAGGTGTCCAAACCTAGGGCTTTACGGCAAAAAAATCGCCGGCTCAGTGAGGCAATTCCTTCTGCCTCGTCTTTAGTATCCTATATGTATATCTATATATATCCGGAGAAGCGTCTATATAAAGAGATATCCGGAGAGGCGTCTATATAAAGAGATAGCACACAACAAATGAATTACACATGTTATCTCTTTAGCCGCCGAAGTCTGACATAAACGAAATTTCTTACACTAACCTTAGCTGCCGAATACAGATTTACCCCTCGCTCTGGAAAAAACTTTTCCGCATTTTCTCTTGTGTTTCCATAGTCATCTGTAAACACAGATGTGCTTTTTAAGCTCTTAAGTTCAAGTAATCCTTAGGAGAGTGTAAAGTGGTGCTCTTACGAAAGGCACGTGGGTAGGCATGGCCTTTCTCCAAATAATACAGTTTAGAAAAAATAACAAACTAGAATAACAGGCCGATACGTGTGAGGAGCATAATTCCATAAATTATTCGATCCTGACGACATAAGACTCAAAGTTAATCAGGAAAATTAGCGACAAAATGTAAAATCAGCAATAGACGAGTATGCTAATGTGTAAAATGTTTCCATAGCAACGTCATCACATTCATCCCTATTTTTAGGGGTTATATGCCTGCGATGAAAAACCAAGTCTACATTTTTAGAGGGATAAGAGCATGCTCTTTCTTTTAAAAATAATTTGAGATGGTCTTTTTTCGTAAACGTGAACTGAAAATGCCCTATTTTCGGCGTGTTAACAAAATTCGTAATATTTACTGTCAATTATAAAACTAACAGAAAGCATTAGAAAGATGAAACTTTTTATTCAAACACTGTGTATTATGTAGCTATAAGGCACTAAGTATCGCGTTAATTTTATGTTTATTTACAGAGATATAAAATGCCAAACTTTAAAAAAATTTTCGCGCCACATTTTTTGGACGGAGGTTATTTCATCTTTATTTCAATTTCGATGAAACCCAGAATTAGGGTTTCAGAGGGATAAAAGCTCTTCCTTATAAAAATGATTCGAAAAAGTATCGAGAGGGTCTTTTTTGGTAAATGTTACCCGTATATACCCTATTTTAGGCGTCGTAACGAAAATCGCAACATTTACACTCAATTTTAAAACTAACGGACGGCATTAAGAAAATGAAACTTTTTATTCAAACACTGTGTACAGATTAGTTATAAGGCACGAAGTTTCGTGTTTGTCTTATATTTATTTCAAAAGATATAAAATGCCAAACTTTAATTTTTTTCGATCCATAATTTTTTGGGACGATTTTGCTTCAAATTTTCTTCGCAGAATTAGCTCAAAAGCTCATTTCTTATTATTTTAGTAGTAGAACAACAAAAGTTGTGTAGGAATACCAAGTCTTGTTTTGCTCAACGGAATACTGCTTGAGATAACGCGTCTCAAAAATTGCTAAAAATCGGTGTCTAAGTGTAGAAGGATGTGGTAGGGGGTCAAACAAAATTACTATATCTCATCAAATATTTCTTCGATGGATGTAAAACTTCGCAGATGTTCATAGAGGAAATGAGTTTATGTTCACACAAAATTACATTGAAATCGGTCGAGCGGGGGCCGTGTGTCCACTTGACATGGAAAGGACCAAATAGTCCCCACCAAACAGAACTGTGAAAAATACTATTCTAGTGCTAAAAATCAGTCATTGTCGTGTTACTCTGAGAAGTCACATTTTGTAAAATAGGAAATTAACTTAGAAAACATGTTGTGTTGCAATTTTATTTTTACTTTATGACAAAGTATTGGGAATATTTACAAGAATTAAATAAAAATCGCTAAATCGGAGTCAGCGTAGGTTAAAACTAGCAAAATTTTCTACTACAGGTGTATAACGAGACCTTTTCCATTTTTATGTCCATCCATTCACAAGAAAGGTTGTTTTATAAAATCGATAAGATCTTTTTATTTTGTAATGGAAGTAATCTTTTTATTTCAGCCAAGAATTAACATTCAAAAGTTATACTAAAATTTCATTTCGATTAGATGGAAAATATCTGAGAAATGAAATTTAAAAGTGAGAACTCGGTTAAAAAGCACAAAAAACGGGAAATTTTTCCGTTCTACCTCTAATAAAACAAAGACTAGATAAAAATAAAAAATATACATTTTACGGTTTGAACGCAGGATGAAACACACTACAACTTGGTGCCACTTGTTTTTATTTGGAATCGCTGGTTCAATTTTTAATTAACTCTGGACACGAGTGTCCATGATAAAGAATGGGTGAGTTGGAACTAAGGTGTCGGGAATCTTCGTAAGAAAACTCAGCCAAAATTTACTGTCTTCAGTCCGAGACGTATTTTGGAGGCGAGCGAGCAGTGACGGTGATGCGATCCCTCCTGTCGTATCGGTTACGCTCTTGCTGTGGGAACCCGATAAGCGAAGAAGCGAGCTTCGTCTGACAAAGTAGCTCGATTCTTGAGTTGATCAACGGCTATATTACTACCGTAAGGCGACTTGTAAATACGACAAACCTCTCTTCCTAGATACTCACGATCACCGTTTTTAAGGATGCGAGCGGTCTAAGGATAAAGAGCGCAAGAAGTGTGGGTTGGGGAAGTACCTGCGTGTAAATAATGCAGTGGGCAGGGGCAAGAAAGCAGTGGACAGGACCAAAGAGTTTCTGTCCCTGCCATTGACAATAGAAGTTGCGCCATCTGCGCAGCTGCATTCACCCACCGCTTTCCTAGTAACTTCCACCCACTCTTTTTCTAGGAAATGCCACCAAAAGGCGCTAAATCCTTAGACCGCGAGCAGTATAAAAAGCCTGCGTTTTTCGGGCAAAAGAGGAGTTCCTCCTCGCTTGCTGACCGAGTCACTCTGTCGACTTCGGCAAGCGAGAATTCCCGGCTGACCGTGTCACTCTGTAGACTTCGGCCGGGAATCCTCCCCCGCTTGCTGACCGCGTCACTCTGTTGACTTCGGCAAGCGGACATTGGCGGACTTGTGCCGCACCACCATCCCTCAGCACCGCACCGCGCCGCCGGCCCTGACGCGATTGCTAGCCCCTTCGATGGAGTCACGTCCAAGCCTAGATCGAGTCACCAGCTTCACTATAAAAGTCAATTAAACTGTTGTTTGTTATGGAACCCGTATCTTTCATTTAATCCCTAATGTCGCCACCACTACGACATTAAGACGGAATAAGCACATATTTCCCCCCCTTCCCAATCCTCTCCTTAGTTCTAAATATCGCCACTTCGTATGCTCTGATGAGCGACCGTTAAAATCAGAAATCTCGGAGCGCTACAGCGGCCTTAAATAATGAACGATTCTAAGAAATTTTAGGACTGGGGATTGCATTTTACCAACTGTATTCCATTTTTCTCAGTACTTTCAAATTGCAAGCGCCTTCCAACAGCAGTAACAATAGGCAAGAATGTTAAAGGTTTATCCTTTTCCGTCAATTTCCTCATTCCTCAACGGTATTTGAGGTTTGAGAGTTGATATAAATCTAATTACATGAAGTGATACATGAAAATATTATGATATTTGATGATGTATTAAAAGTTGACTATCTTTAAAAGAATCTTTGTTTTAAAGTTAAATGTTTAACAATAAAGATCGAAACATTACAGATCAAAAGAAACCAGAAGACTTGATAAATATATGTTTTAATTTTGTTGTAATTAGCATTTACATAATAATTAGTACTCAGACTAATTCATTGTATTACGTTAGTGTTATCCTTTTAAAGGTTTTATTATATCACAGTAAATAAACAGTTCAGAGACATATGTACAGAGAAGCAAAAGTCCGGTACGCAAATTTCCCTTCGCAATGTCATATGATTTAATCCTGTGCCTTTTTCTCAATGCTGGCTTCTATAAATGTGCAGATTTGTAGTAACCATTTTCATAACGAACCACAAGTTATTATTTAATTATAATGTAACGTAAAACAAAATACCTCTTTCGTCCATAATAACGTTTAAAAACAACTCAATACTTCTTTTCATTGTCATAAAGGTCTACCTGCTTCTTGAAAGCATTCGTAAAATCTACTGATAAGACTATGAGTGGTAATCGTCATATATAATTTATTACATCATTATAATTAATAACTAATCAATAACTTTACTATAATTAAAAATAATTCCTCAAAAGCATTCGTAAATTCTGCAGATACGAATACTCTGAGTTATGATAATGAATACTTAATTTATTACACCATAACGATAATAACGCACCGATAACTTTACCATAAATATAATATTCCCTACCGTCGACGAGTTGACTCGGCAACGAATAGTCTTACTAAAAAATATCCATTCCTTCAAGAAAACGAGACGGAAACGACGTGGGAAATTGTTAATTGTATTTAAAAGTGGAGGACAAACTTTTGTGAACATTCTCTACCGTTCCTTTCTCTACGCACAGAAATTCAATCTCAGCACGTTGTAACAACGTTTATCACGGTCAGACTCCACTTTGAAAGCTTTCTACAGCTACGCTATTTGTAGGAGAATGAGTATATGTGCATAGTTTCTCTCTGCAAAAGAAACTATGCACATATATGCGGGAAACGTCAAAGAATTCGGACCTACAATTTCGAATTACTGGCATATATTTTTGCTGGAATAAAATGCTGGGCATTAGTTTCTGACCGACCGTTATATCGAATAATACAATACTTCAGAGCTGATTTCACAGGAAAAGCAGATCGCAGACCTTCACTGGAAGGCAATAGCAAGAGCGAATCATTGGGTAATTGAAAAAGGATTTCAATTATAAAACACCGGCTCTAAAGAAGAAATGAAAAGGAAAGAATACGCGACAATTTCTCGAAACTGCGGAGGGAATTCTTCAAATTGATTGGAAAAAAACGTCACACTTCTTTGTGCGTCCTCACTGGACATCCACAATTGGAAACAATTGAGTGCGAAATCTCGAGAGCGACGCAACGAAAGAATAGCCAATGTGATCACGTGGACGGAGCAGAGGAGTATGGGAGGCATATATTTATAAAGTGGTCGACGTCGCTCAGAAGAGATGCAGACGCATTTTGCGGATTATTTTATCAAAACGGTTATTTGAGTTCAAAATCGAGATCACTTTCTAACGTTTCCGCCGAAAAGCTGATGCGAATCCCATGTGATACAAACTTCTTGTATTTTACATATATATCAAGTTGTACAAATACTGACAGCTTGATTTTAATGTTAAGAAGTTTACGTTTACTTTTACGCGTTCCACCAACGTTATTAACGAAAATACCAAATTTCAGGATATCCCTAAGAATTCGAGCGTCACAATAAATACGAAGGAGTTATACTCCGCAGTATTTTATCGTTCATGGAACATAATCGAGATGCCACAAGAAAGGCGAATAGAATTAAGAAGTATCAACAAGTAGAACCCTGAGAGGATCAACATGAAGAAGGGTTAGTCTCAGATTTAGAGATGATCCAACGTGGAGCAGCTCCTTTTGTCAGTAGAGATTTCAGGTTTGGACAGTAGCGTTACGGCCCTCGGGTGGAATTCGCTCCAGGTTTGACGAGCAGATTACCGACGAAAGCTTTTCGAAAAATTCATCGCTGCAGAATTTTTATGCGAAGTAAAAGATATTGTAATTCCGGTAAAAACGAGCGCTATCTTCGAGAGGCGACGAGCAAGTGTTAAAAGAAAATAATTGCTAAAACAGATAGTTACTTCTGGTCGTTCTTTCTGTATAGCATAAGAGAATCTAAAGGGCTAGGTAAGGTGTCAATATAGCCCTGCCATACGCCACTGGCGGCTCGCGGGGTACAAATCTAAATATTAAATACACCTACAGACCTTTAACCGTCTTGACGAGGGACTACATTCATTATATATAAATATTTGGACGCTCAAAATATTTCTTTCTAGAAAATACATTACATAAATACCCTGCAAGCCGCGTTTCGGCGTGTGGCACGGGGTGTAAACACCAAGTATTCGAGTTCCGTGGTAAAAAGTGTATATTGATTAAATCCTTAAGTTCAAGTGAAGATTCAGTATGAGCTACTGTACATACAAATACATGTATTAACAGGAAAACTATGCTTCATGAATTTTCCTGTTTCCTGTTTTATGAGTTGGTTTCATTTTCTTATTTTAATTTTTCGAAAAATATGAAAGAGGAATGAAAACGCAACTTTCAAACCTTACATGTTTCTAATTCTTATCCTTTAATAGAAGATATAATTAATCAGTCACAAAATTGAAACGGAAACTGAGGATTTTGTTCGAATATTATGCTTTAATGACAACTAGCCTCACTTCCATTTTATTGGGAAGTAAAATGAAATTAAAAGATTCATATTCTAAGGTGGTTCGCAAAATGGCTGCTAGATGTTAAAGTAAATGAATACTCTTTAGTAAACTTCATCAAAAGGAAACTAGTGCGAACAAAATTAGTGGAATTAATATCAATGTAGTCGACTCAGTTGAATATCTCGGAATCACTCTCTAAAATAACTTGAACTTGAGCACACGTATCCGAAAAATCTGAGGAAAAGCAACTGAAAGCTCGGTTTTATAAAGCGTATTGTAGGTAGATGCGATGAAAAGGTTAGAGAGCGATGTCATTAAAGCTTGGTTATGCCCCCCTGGAATATTCGGCGAGTATATGGGACCTAGCGGATGAAACGAATGCTCGCGAAGTCGAGAAAGTGCAGCGCAAGGCGATAAGGTTTGTTAAAAAGTGCTACGTCTGAAAAGCAAGGCTTACGCAAATGCTCTAAGACGCAAGTAGGGAATCCTTGAAAGAAAAGAGATTAGACTGATTGTTAGATTGCTTGACAAATTTATTGGTATTATGCGACCACCTTCTGCTAAAATAAGAGAAATTGATGCGAGGACAAGCCGTTTTAAGGAATTCATTCTGTAATGATACGCGATAACAACGTGTAGATTGAGATTGATTGGGCAATTGTGGGTAGAATAAAGGGAAAAGAAAGAGGGGAATGCAAAAGAATATTTTAGGACGGTAGAAAGTGTAATAAATTCTAAGTAAAATTAGGAAGGGTGTAAAGGAAGGAATGTTAAGGCATCGGGACTCTTCGATAGGTACTCTCTTATAAATGCACATTCATTTTAGAGAGAGAAACAATTGGAGGAAGACACCGCTTCAACGGATGGAATCTCCAAAAGCATAATTGATTCGACTTGTGCGTCCATCGTTCTTGCGTTGGATCCCTCAGCGCTGCCTTTTATTCTAACAATCACAGGCCGTCAGAAAGGAAAGCCCTATATCAATTTAGACGTATTAATACGAGTTTTTCCTGCGCTTCCCTTTTATAAAAACTCAAGTAGTACTTCCTTGTCACACCCTCTTTGACACTCATTTTCACGTCACGCCTTTTTGAGTCTCTCAAAAGATGGGAAATGTTAGTTATGTTACATCATGATCATCATACTCTGAGAAATTGTCGGTTATAAAGTACATGGGTTCAGCTTCAAATTCGTGGATTCGATATTTACATTGAAATGTAACTATTAAAATACCTACTCTAAAAATACTTTGGCGTGGATGAGTTTATTAATGAAAAAAATGCTTAATTAGATCACAACAGAAAATATCATGTAAGAACATAATATATGATTACAATGAAATTATTTTTGTAATTGTAATAAAACTTTTTGTATTATAATTGCAATGATTTATAATTGCAACTGAATTGTAATTGCTAAGTAATGTAGAATGATCATAAAACGTAAAATGGTGTAGTTGTAAATAAATGCTACTAAGATTTGTAATTTTCGGCTATAGTGCAATTGACAATGATTGTCCTTTACACGTTGTTCGTCATTGGATATTTATAATTATTATAATTTTTTGGTGAATGCTTGAGGAATATGGCTTTGATAAAATCAGGAATGTAAGCCTCACGGTTCACGATTTTTCTTCGTCCCCTAAGACCCGAAGACGAAATTTGAAGCGTCACCGAAAAACTGAAATTTTTGTCGTGAGAATTAACGTTAAATTGATTAATCCGTTATTGGACCGCAGATTAGAAACTTTTTCAATACTAATTTGTGCACATGCTTCATTCCACACCACATTGATACCCCCTTCCAGTACCAGGGCCAGTACCCACTCCCTTTGCAAATTGTATGGAGAGCCATTGTGCTTCTTTATTTACCAACAGACGACACTAAGTATATATCGCCTCATAAATCTCTAGGTGGATTTACAAAGCATTTTTAATTCTACCAATTAGGTTATCTATTTCCTCTAACCATCGCTGCCGATCTGCGTGTTCGTCACTCGACGCATCGTCCCTCATCTGAAGTGGTTTTTATTCCGAAATTTCGTTTGTCCACCGATTTGTCTGTGGCGAGAGTCGAACCGACGTTCCACCGCTAAGTTGGCTATTTCACCAAACCTCGAAGAAACTTCTTTCGTTCTAAGAACTTCTTTAGGTCGTCCGTTCAACTCATTCGACCTTTAATCTCTTTTTTCTCTGGAGTTGCACTCATTCCACGACTTCCCTGCAGTCATCTGGCTCACATCTCTTTCCAAGCTTCTCCAAGTTGCAGCATCGATCATCCATTTCCATCGTATTCATATGATCCGTTTCAATTGAAGTTTCAACTTTAATAAGAGAAGTACACGATCTTGAACGTGCCACTTGGAATTCTGAGGGAAAGATGCAAAAAGGAATCAGAAAAGCCGTTTTCTAACAACATTTTAATTTGTTTATCTACCCAAATATTTCACAAAGTATTGGCTGAAGCAATAGCAAGTGATTCATAAAAGTTATCTTTCATCATCATCGTGTATTCTTTTTTTTTGGCAGGTCACCAAATCTGTCTCCAATTCGTCCCTTCTTGTGTCCTCCTATCTTTACTTCAACTGTCACTCTTCTTCTCTTTTCTCCTTAGACTCAATTGCCATAATGAAAATCCCTCTTGAAATGTGTCCGATCCACTTCCCTTTTCCCTTTTTGTTTCGTAGTGTTCGTTCCTCCGTAACTCCTCCTCATTCCTTACTCTATCCACCCATTTTATTCTCCCCTCCACATCTCTAAATCCTATCCTTCTCTCTTCTTCCTAAGGTCCAAGCCGTGCACTCCACATATAACATTCCTCTTCCCAGCTCTATATCCGCACTGCTGCATAACACATTTCTTAATAAAGCTTCTTCTGCCACAGCTATTCTTGACTTAATCTCTTCCAATCTACGGTCGGTATACTCCCCATACCTTCTAACCTGCTCTATTCTTCCCTCATTTGTCACAACATTCACATTTCCTCTATCATTCACTCTCATAACTTTCGTTTTCCCAACTTTTATTTTCATTCCATATTCTTTCATTTCTTCTAAACTTTTTATCGTTCCTTGAGGTGTTTAGTTGTAATCGGCTAATATCATAAGCGAATCTTATTCATTTTTAACTTTATCGTAACAAAATATAACAGAGATATCTCGAAGCGATTCAGGATGGCAGTTAAAAACATTTATTTACAGAAAAATTTTTACGAAATAGGTAAGTAAATAAAACTTCATATGTTCAACAATAGAGATTTGTTATTTCGACCGGTTTCGACACAGTCATCTTAAGGTCTCTTAATTTAAAATTATTACCAAATTATTATTTTAAATTCACTGCTTAGCCGTAGTATTGCATGTACCATTGAAACTTAGTTTGCTCGTCTGACCGTCCTCTTTATCATCCCCTCTCCATATCGACTCCATCTCTATAAGACCTTTTACGCACCCTTTCACACAGAAATGTTCCCTTTTATCGAATACACTCTTTTATCAGAGTTTTGCATGAACGTACTTCGAGGCACATTTCCTTGTCGCTAATAACTTTCAGGGTTTCCCATGAAACATTCGCCTCGAAGAAATAAATGTTGACAAACTGATGCCTTAAATTGAGGGAAGATGGCTCTACATGCATTTTAGAGAGATCAATATGAAAAATGTCTTATAAATATCCTCCAAAAGGCAAAACGTATATTTAACATCTTTCAATGATAAAACGTATTTGTCGTTGCAAGAGAAGTATGCCTCTTGTAACATCTACTTGAGGGTGAATTGGGAAAACTATATTTTGACCAATCGTAAACACCTCATAACGGGCACAGTGGTCAAATACACAGAAACATGTATATTGGTCGAATGAGGGAAAAGTAAGCAAATTCTTTGACTCGAGATGGGCATCCACTCAAGTTTTTGAGTTTCAATTTGCAATATTTATTTCCCTCATTTATATGAAGAAATGTAACATTTAATCCCACTTTATAATTCATTATATGTATTCAAGATAATATATACATATATAAAACCTAAAGTCAAGGCTTTTTAATAAATAATGGGCGCTCTACAAACTGTTTGTGAGGAGCATTAAAAGAGTTGCGCGGCCGCGCTCCGGCTTACAGGGAACCCTACATAAAGTAAGGGTAACCCCTAATCCTTACTCTATGGAACCCTGACCCCAATCCGCCTTTGGACCAATGAATGGCCGACCCACGGGCGACCCTTTAAACAAATCACTGCCGATCAGTTACTTATTTCTTCCTGAAAATTTCGTACAATTTGTCATTCTAAATCATTATAATTACAAAAAAGTTTGGCTGTAATCCAACCAAAAACATCGGCTTATTCATTCAATTAAAAATATAATTATAGTGCGAAATTTAACAACGATTTGTATTATTTTGAAAAACGCACAAGGAAAAAGAACAGATAAACGTTATCTGCGACCCGCAGAACCTTTTATCGCAGCTGATGCGGCCCGCTTCAGGTAGAAGGTTTGGCATCCCAGCTCTGAAAGGATAACATTTATCTAGTCAATGACATCTAACGACATATATACGGAAAATTAGGATAATTGCGTAATTATGATTTTGCAGCATCCACGCTTAATGCATCGCAAAGGAGTAGAAGTGGTCCGAAGTGTCGAATATCAGCGCGATTAAAAAGTCGCCCTTCCTACCACAGCTGTAACAAACATCCTGCCCCCTGGTGGAAGCCACACGCATCTCAGTTTCTTTCCTGTGCCGCTGCTGGTGCTTCTGTTGCCCCATAAATCTCGACTTCCTGTTTCGGATGGCGGTGGAGGGATGGATGCAGAGGGGTGGGTGCAGAGGGGTGGGTGCAGAGGGGTGGGTGCAGAGGGGTGGATGCAAAGGGGTGCCGTTGCAGCCTCTACCGTGAAACAACCATCGTGTTCTAACGCGTAACATCACAGGGGGCACTGCAATCGATCGAATGTACCGTCATTAATACGTGCATTTCGGTTTCGGCAAATTTGAGGGACTTTCGAAGGTCAGTCACATCATCGCACGGAATGCTTCCAATTACATTTAGAGAGCATTTTTCATTCCTAATCACGGAAATTAGAGGCATTAGGTGATACCTCGGCTAAAGATTAAGTCTGCAAACTAAAGGTTTTCCGGACTCCGCTAACGAATGTTTTATTGGGTGCGAACGCTAATATAAAGCAGTAAACATGAACGTTGGGCCATTCCCGAATATTTCCCATCCGTAAAGAAATGAGCTGACCGCATCGCATAGGGGACACCCACCAGCCCAAATGAGTTGATTAAGTTCAAGAGAGAAAGAAAGCCTGACAACATCACGTTACCGAGTACTTACACTTCACAGTTAAAGCGTTTAGGTGCGAATTTCAAAGCATTTACAGTTAAACCTTGGATTTGGAGGATAATTTGTATTTGTATTTATTTCAGTTGCATATACAGGAATACCATTCACAAAGAGGTATGAAAGTAAACATATCAATTATATATAGTTCTCGCGATAGCCAAAAGATTACATGATCTTGTCCGGCTATCTATATTTTAAGTTTACAATCATGAACTTTATAAAAAGATAGACATTACATATGGTAGATATAAGTTCTGATGCTTTCGTGTATCAAAGTGTTTTCCCCAACAGAAATAATGAAAACTCCGACGGTACGTTCCCAACCCTAAAAAATTTTAATTTGCATAATAATGATTAACACAAATTACCATTTCATTATTTAATTTTATATTAATCGAATTTATTAATTATTGTTTAGAAGAACCTTCACCGTTACTGATGGAATCACTGCTATCTGATAGCTCATCGGAACCCTTTTCTTGCTGTAAGGCGTGAACAAGGAACCTGTCTAGTGTCACTTGTTTTTGTCCCCTCTTAAGAATTTCGCGGAAACGTGACACTGCGCTGTCGTTGAACAGATTCATCGCTCGCGATTTCTTGCCTGAAGATTCCTCATCGATTTCAATACATCTTCTTCGAGGTTTCAGAATGATACAACAGCATGGGGCTGACTTTTGAATCACCGCTTGCATTAGCACAAAAGAAGAGAGTGAGACGGTCTTTCATGGGCTAGGTATTGCACTCTCCTTTGCTTTAATGGTGCTCCTTTTAGGTATCTTTTTCCACTAAAAGTCTCGTCTCATCGCAATTAAGATCTTGTCGCGGCTGGTAAAACACGCAATCTGAGGAACTACAAAGCTTCTCAGTTTGGTTTACGCTCCACAGATAAAACACTGTATATGCACTCCATTTATTGCTCTTATTGCAAGGCCTCGCACGTATATCAAGTTGAAATTTATTAAAACATTTTGCTCGTCTTGCAAAACACTCGCAAACCCAGGTTTCACTGTACGAGTTTCACTCGTAAATGTCTGTTTTCCGAGTCTTTAAATTCGTGTAGACTTTTATTTTGTACCGAAACATACATAATGTAGTCGCAAAAATCCGATTAATTTAGATGTAAACATATTAAATGAAATAGAAAAAATTATATCGAGATATAATGAGAATATTCTTTTAAAGGCAAATTTCCTATTCATTTGAGAGAAAAATACTTCAGAAAACTCTGCCACAAGGTAAAATATATATTAAATGAAATTGTTACTGCGGATTTTTACTGGATTTCCTAACAAACGTTTAGGAATTAAATATAATATTTGCATAAATTACTTTAAGTATGGAATACAAAATGTGTACATCCGAGTGAATGCCACGAAGATAGATCTAAATGAGTGATACATCTGGTGAAAAGAGATGCTGAAGCTGAGATACAGTAATACAAGGTATAAGGAAAGTATAAGAAAGATACATAAGAATGTTTGTTTCGAAAAATATATAGAAGAGTGAATAGGTAAGCGGCATATTTATACAGAAAGGGAATATTATTATTCTCATATGTATATATACACGTATCTTAATTTACATTTACATTAGTACCCCGCAAGCCGCCATGTGGCGTATGGCAGGGGGTGTGAAAACACCGAACCTATTAATAAGCTAGTATTCCTAATGCTATCAAGAAAAAGAGACCAGTAATAGCTATCTCGCTAGATGTTATTAATAGAATAATATTCTCGCTATAAAATCGCGAAGTCTGTTAGTCGTCTGTTAGAAATCTGTAAGTCTGTCTGTTCTCGGAAATCTCGCTCACTGAGTACGGGAATCACGATATCTTGTATTTCGTCGTGTAAATGAGTACTTACAACTTTCTGGAATAACTTGTGCCTACACTCGGTTCTTGTATCCTTCAGGGATTCCCAGACGAGGGTTTTAATAATTTCTGATTCTATGCTATCGAAACTATAATCTCCCATAATGAAACGAGCCGTTCTGCGTTGTACGCGCTCTAGCTCCAATATCAGACCCTTCTCGTGCGGATTCCATACTACGCAACAATACCCAAGTAATGTACGAACGTGCGTGAAATAAGCCACCTTTTTGACAACCCCTGAGAACGCGTTTACATTGCCTCAAAGTCATATCAGTTGACCCCACTGCTTCTTGAACGTGTATTTTGAGCGATAAATTACCACTGAAATGGACTCCTAAATATTTAAACTGAAACACTCAACAGGGTTTAAGTTAATGATCTGAAATACTTAAGAGGGTTTTCGGCAAACATCTATGATGTCTGCAATGGAAGATTTTTGAATTTAAGAGACGAAGCAAATGAAAGGAACTTGCTCTCAGCTTCCTAGAGAATGCAAATCAGCAATTTGCGGGTGGACTCGATAAATAAGGGATTAGCAGAATGCCGCAGCCGCAGAGAGAGGAAGAGCGATTTCACCACCTCGTTTAGAAACAGGATATTCGCTAACCGCTCGGAATGGGTATTAGGGCGAAGCAGAAAGCGTTGTGCCCCTAAGGCTCATGTAACTTCCCGCGACCCTGAAAGCTTATTTGGCGGTGATTTGATAAGGATTAAACACCTAAGAAGAACCCTCGACATGTATAGTGAGCGGCATTTCTATTTCTTTTGGTCATCGGCAACATTCGACCAATTTGGACGGTCATCCATTTCTCCCTCAAAGTTAAATAGATTTTTCGTTTTTAATCTTCCCCACACTTGTTTATTATATAAAGAAAAATGAAATAGAAAGTATTGGAATTAGATTCATTTAGCAATGTAGTCGCGACTTTCAGACAGAAACAGCTCTCCCATTATCTATGCTTCCTTATAGGAATAATAATCTTACTTTATAGAATTGATCATGTTCTTGCAATTAATCTAGCGAACTATTTTTATCTTTAGATATGTAATTTCATTTCATAATTCTCTGTAACTTTTAAACTTATATTCTCCATGTTTTATGGTTTGTAATTAGATTTTCACATTTTTTTTCTAAATTTTGATTACCTGATATTTAAATATATTGTAATATATATTGTTTTTGTATGCATTTACTGCGGTTTTTTATTCACCCTCCTCCGTGGGTGTTTTCCCGCAACGTGGGTTTTTTCTTTGTCAACCTTCAGTTTGATTTTTTTCCGCACTGCACTCTTTCTTTTAGTTTGTAAATATATTTTGTACAGGGCTCCCGATAGCCAAGTGGGCAACGCGTTCGACCTCAGTGAAAGCGATCTCGGGTTCGATTCCCGGAGGGGGCCTACGTGTGAAATGGCCTATGCTGTCGAAGCACTTTTAAAAATGCTATACCATATTTTGTACATATTATAACGACATACGTGGTTAGAGGGAAGAGAGGTCTAATCTCGCCAAAAAAAGGTTTATCTATCAATCCTGGGTCGTTTACGGCCAAGAAGAGGTTCGGTTGAAAGCATCAATGTTATCGTGCCTAAGAAGACATGTTAAACTGGTGCTTCTTTATCCGTGGTGAGTGAGCAATTAATGGAAGAGATGATATCGTATCGCTTATTAGAAAGACACATTCGAAATCTGAGACATTAGTAGTAGTACATATTATTAAAAGTGCTTCGCCAGCTTAGGTCATTTCGCACGTAGGCCCCCACCGGGAATCGAACCCGTGACCGCATTCACTGAAGTCGAACGCGTTGCCCACTTGGCTATCGGGAGCCCCAATCTGAGACATTATCGCCATTATATACATCATTCATCGGCAACGCGTGGCTTTGAAGCAACTATTCTTCTAGGATTGTTTTTAAAAGGAATCGAATAATAATCCTCCATTCCTAAAAATTTAATTTAATGTGAATGCTAGTAAACTTTTCAATCTAACGTAGATAGAATATTATATTTAATTGTACATATAGGATATTTATACGATTTATATATATATCGTATTTAATTCTAACGAGATAGAATTAAATATAGCAGTCCTTTTTTTTGCAGAAGATAAATTAACCTCTGTTACCGGAAATAAACTTTCTGTGTATCCTTTTATAAAAATGGATTACCTCGGATTCAACAAGGGAATTAGTTTTGTTAGGTTAGGCTTTAGGTTAGGAATTAGGTTTGTTTCCAACCTTAAAATTTTAGAAATGCTCCCTTCGTTTTACCAAAATTCTTGTAATTTTAAACAGAAAACAATATTCGACCATTAAAATAAGAATCTTTATTCAATTTCAGTTCTCTTGGTGCTTAACTCGATCTCATTCGACTACTTTTTCTTATTTAACTTGGTAAAAGAAAGAAACAAGCAGGCGGTAAAAGTGAGCTAAAATAAATGAGCTCGGAATCAACAATCGCATTGGTCGTCAGGGGGACGGGTTGTTTACAACCTCAAAATTTCACAAAATATTCGTATATTTTATCTGAATTCTCGCAACTTCGGAACGGAAGCGATATTCCACGACAACGATAATAAACTGTATTCAATTTCCCTTCTTTTAGTACGTATCTCCATTTCATACAACTATTCCTTCTAATTTAATTTTGCAAAAGAAATAAAATCTGTAAGCGATAAAATATAACTTTGCAGGTACATCATATGGAAATCTTGGTTCAAACTTGGTACATTTCATCCGCTAGGTCCCATGTACTAGTTGCATATTCCCAATGAGTGAAATACCATCGCTCTCCAACCTTTGCATCGCATTTACTTACAATGCGCTTTATAAAACCAAGCTTTTTAGTTTAGCAGATTTTTCGCATATGTGTGCTCCAGTTTAAGAATTTTGTAAGAGTGATTCCGAAGTAATCAACCGACTACATTTATAATGTGAAGTTTTAAATAAGCGTTTATGTGGAAAACTATAGTTCGTAATTTTATCACTTTTTTGATACTGACCCTTTATGTAATTTATTAATTTGTACTCCATGTTTTTTTCCTTTTTTTACGGAAATCAAATTTATATTAATGGAAATCAATTCTTTTCTTAGCACTTTCTTCAAGCTTTTAAATTTCTGAATACGAATGGTTAGAAATAAGTTTACTGACGTATCAGTGATGTGGATGAACCTTAATCGCTATTTCACCATAGGAAGTGTTATTCAATGCGCCTCATTTACGATAACGTTTTCCAATCCTTGAATTATTTCCACTGACGAAGGCTCACTCCTCATCTTACCTTGTAAGCCTCCTCCGCTCTCCAAGGCTTTGAATAACTGATGGTTGAGGTTTAACTCAGCTTTCGAGCTTAAGACAGACAAAATTGCTTTTAAATTCCAAATTCTTCTCAAATGTTTCGATTTATCCGTGGATTCGATTGTTTAAAGTGTGCGTGTGGCAGGGGATGCATGCACCATGACTCTACTTCCCATATCGATCACTTTCCTGTATTATTCGCGGAAAAAATGAATTCTTAAAATGACTAGTACTAGTATCTATTTATCAGATTTATCTCTCAGAATTAGAACGGCCTATGTAACAGGGAGGATGCGTGATATCGGCTACAACATCTCTAAACCTTCATTCTATGATTGTATCCAATATATTAATCTTTTGTTCGAATCTTCTAACTAACTTCCAATGATTTCCATCTTGCGTCCTGAAGCATCTGAGTGACGCTCACTGATTTATCGTAGCAATTATTCACAAAACGCATCGCCTTTCGCTGCACCTTTTCTAATTCCTGAATACAACACTTATCGGCCCATACGCAACACACCTACTATAGATGAGGAATAACTAAAACGAAATATCATCGTCCGCGAACTCTGTCTTCGCTCCGACCGACTTTTCACTAAGCCGAGTTTCTTAAGTGCAGTTTCGCATATATCGTATTATGGATCATGTATTATTTCGCATATATCGTATATATCATATTATGGTACCCCAAGTTCGGTTATTCGAACTTTAGTTATTAGGTACTCCAAAATATTTCACCGCATCTACTATTGATAAAGTTTTCCCTCGGAGGCTGTGCGAGTTTTCATTGGCAATCGATTTTCTTTCGAAGATTATTATTATTACTGAACATTTGTCTACATTGAGCTCTAATTGCCAATCATCGTAAAATTTCATAATTTTACCTAAATCATTCGTCAGCATTAATCTATCATCTGAACTTCCTATTTCCTTATAAATTACCGTTTCGTTGATTTCCTAAATTTTCTATCAAACATTAAGAAGTCTACTGCTAGCGAAACATCCCCTTTTCGGGGGAAAGTTTGGATATCTCGACACTTGATTGCTTTCTCATCGAATTTCGCGAGTCAAGACGTGAGACTTGGGGTTGTTCCCTACGGATGAAGATTGAGCACATTTTTCAGATTTTATCAGCCTCCTTCTCCGACCAGTTAGCTGAATTAAGTCTCCCGTTTTTGGTTAATTAACAAACGATCTTTCTTTCCCATTCTTTAGCTTTAAAATTCGACGAAGAGCAAAACTGGGTCGATTAATACCCTCTGAAGAATCCCAAGGAACCATGGCATGCATGGCCATGCTAAGTGGTGGCAATATTTTCGATCGGTTTCGCTCCAACGTCGAACCCATTTTTGAGCCTCCACAATGTCGATGTCATATCCGAAAGTTTATTTTATTGTTTTTAGCTTTCTTAATTTAGATTACATTTCACTAAATTTTAGAAAAAAACAGTCATTTATCTTCAATACCAAAATATATGACTACGATTCGCCACTTCTGAGAGATTGGCTTCATCTGTTTGAATCAAAGCGCCCACATTCTTGTACATGGAACTCCCAACCATTGTGCCGAGACTATCTCATCTCTCATTTGCAAGTCCCAAAAACTGTATCAAATGCTAAATCTTTCACGATCTTAGTGTGCATTTCTTAGGGAAACGTATTCTGGACTCCCTAAATTGTCTCTTCTTTTTCTGGTGCCCAAAATTCCATAAACCAATACTTGACAATCCGCGCAATGTATAAAATCTCAAAAGGTATTGGGGCCTTCTAAAATCGAACCCAAGGTACACAGGAGCAATGTCTCGTTAATTCCCAAGTGTCGCTTTTCTTTTAGCATTAGAAAGTGTCCCTATCTTATAGGAAAATGCGAAAAGAAATTTTAGAAAATCGGTGCAATGTACAAACAAACACGAAAAGTACCCTTTTAGGGACCTTCTAGTATCGAACCTATGAGAGAAATCTCATTCATTCTCTATTCTGATTTTTGGAGTCTACACGCAAAACAATCGCCGGGTCCCTTTCGTTTAGTGCAAAATGATAAAAAATAATCATAAAAAACCCACGCGATTCAGAAAATCGCGAAAAGTAGCCTCTTTGGGGCCTTCTAGGATCGAACCCATGATACCTAGGAGCGATGTCTCAATTATGCCTTAGCGAGATGATCGGGTTCTTCACGCAAAAAAATCGCCTCTCACTTAGGCTTCAAGGCGAAATAGTAGTATCGGCAAGTAGCGCAGAATATTATCCGAGTTCCCTGTACATTCCTTACGGATGAATAATTAACGTGCCCTGGCATCGAAAAAAGAATCAATTTAGGAGTTGTTTAAGCTTGAAGTGATATATACCCACAAATACTATTCATGTGTCAAATTTGATGTATTTCGCTCTTCGGTAAGTGCCTCGAAACGATTTTTTTATGTCTCCACGTGTTAGTCTTATGGGCGAAGTTTGATGCATCCTAGTATCGAATCTATGGCCACTAGGGAAAAATTCTTTCCAGCATGAGATAGAAATTTATATCTCCTAAGGGTTTCGCGAAATTCAGCCTTCTATCTTAACGGAGGATAAAGCAGAAATTCTGTGGGTTTGTTTGTGTGTTTGTCTGAGATTGGAGTCCACAGCGTTTGTCCGATTTGCATATGAGTTCCTTGAGACCCGGAAAGAAGTACTCTCACCTTTTTATTCGATAACTTTGCTGAGTTTGAACCAAGATTGGTAAGATAAATTTCCATATGAAATTCATGTAAATTTCCCTTATATCAGTTGCAGACTTTATTTCCTTTAAAAAATTAAAATAAAAGGAATAGTCGTATAAAATCAAGATAAGTATCAAAAGAAAGGAAATTGAACGCAGATTCTTATTATTGCTGTGGAATACCGCTTCCGATACGAAGTTGCGAGGATTTAGTTATAACATACGAATGTATTGTGAAATTTTGAGGTTGTAAAAAACTCGTCCCCATGACGACCAATGCGATTGTTGATTCCGAGCTCATGAATCTTCCCATAAGAATACATTGTGTATTTAGGATCATTTAGGATAAATCAGTTAGGGTTACTCAGATGCTTCAGAACGCAGGATGGGAATCCTTAGAAGTTCAAAGATTTTATATTATCATATATATAAAAAGCAAATGTCTGTCCGTCCGTCCGTCTGTTCGTCTGTCCGTCCCCCTATTTATCTCAGAAACGGTTTGACTTGACGTTTTCATGACTTGCAGAGGTCGTTCCTTTTACATATATTAAATTAGAAAAAATGGTCCTACGAAACTGAGACAAGTGTCACAAGAAAATGATCGTATATTCTTATTTTAGTCATGAAATATTAATATAGATCCGAAAATTTGAGAATTTTGATAAAATACACGGAAATTTCGTAAAAGTTTTGGGAAATAAACAACCCACCCCTTTGACGACCAAAGCAATTGTTGAACATTGATTTCATGAGATATCTCATATAAATACACGAAGATAATCAGTTAGCATACTTTTCCATAAAAATGTAAGTAAAATAGGTTTTCATTACCGGTAGAGGTTGTTCCTTTTACAAAATTAAATTAGAAATAATATTCTTATGAATTTGAGAAGTGTCACAAAAAAGGGAAATGATCATAAATTCTCATTTTAGACGTGAAATATTGATATAGATCTGAAAATTGGAGAATTTTGATAAAATACACAGAATATTCATGAAATATTTATGAAATAACCCATCCCTTTGATGACTTAGGTCACTGTTGAATTCATGAATTATCCTATATAAGTACACGGGGACAACAATTTCTTATATTTCTCTATAAGATTTCTTCGTAAAGAAGGCTTCCATGCCTTGATAACAGTAGAATAAATATTATAAACAATGGTAAGAAATATATAGTTATTATGATCTTACGACGGAATTTTTTTGTGCTTAGGAGGACCAGATATATACGATAATAGATATATTTTTAAACTAAATTGAGTCCCGTCATGCTTGACGGGGGCGTTTACTATTTTACAATATTTAGAATTTACGATATGAAGAGGAGAAATTTTTTCACAGATTTTATCTAATACAGTCACGAACAATTTGTAGCGATGAATCGCAGGGGTAAAAATCATACGGAGCACCGAAATGAATTGAACTCAACTAAGATGCGAGATTTATTTTCTCTTACGTATCTAGTATATTTAATCCGAGTTCTATTTTCCCCATTGAGAATCAACGGGATTTTCAGATAGTGATTTATAGTTTTGATTGAGGAGAAGCAAAAACATTCATAAACTGCAAATAAAGTTGGCACAAGAAATGCATTAACTATCTGAAATCGATACAAAGTTAGAAAATCGGGAAATGAGAATAGAAGGGAGAAAGATAAACGGGAGGAGCTGTGGTAAGATTGATTGATTGGGGCCTTTATTGACACATTGATGGTCGAAATAGGCATTCCTTTAATCAGGTTAATTAATGGAGAATTGATGTCAATTTAATGGAGAGAAGAAGATAACTGCGAGAGAAATTTATCTTGACAATGGATGTCGAGGGAAAATATTTCCTTCTTGAAAGCAAAGAAAGTAGTGAAACACAGAATTATAAAATTCATATATTTATGACGAAGTATTAAGATATAGAATAATATTATGTTGCTAATTAACTACAAATGATTATCTAGAAATATAGCACCTGTGCACAGATAATGAAAAGAAAAGTCTCTCAAAAAAACTGATTGGAGTTATGATGACGAAAATCTCTCAATTATCCGAAATTATTTACCTGTTGAGAATTATGAAACCGGAATATTAAGCGGAGAAAAGCAATAAAAAAGATTTTTATTTTCGGATTTACGGAAGCGTAGAGAGGGAAGATGAGCGATGAAGTCGAGGAGGAGAGAGACAGATGTATTGGTGAAAGGAAAAAGATAATGGAAAAGAAAGGAATAAGGCAATCCGAGCACATTCATTTCCCATGAAACGATCGGAAATACAGACCCAAATGGAATACATTGAGTTTGTGTTCGCCTTAAACTCGAGACGTCGCACAACTTTGAAAATTACTAAACGTCTTCCCCGAACAGACCTAAGGCTACCTTTTATTCACCTAAATGTCCAAAGTTCGACTCCAGACGTTTAAAACGGTTTACATTAGAAATGCATGCAAAATTCACTTCTATCGCTTGCAGGGTTTATTTCATCCGCAAAATTAAATTAGAAAAAATAGCCGAACGAAATTGAGACAAGCACCAAAGGAAGTAAATTGAATAAAAATTCTCATTTCTTTCTTATTCTTGGCCGTTGAACATTGTTTTCAAATTATGTAATAAGATGTGCAAAGAGGAAGAAATGTTATGAGATTTTAGCATTTGCAGTTGCGAATGATTTGCATTGACAAATCGCAAGGAAACAAATATAATCATTTGACCAATCGGCTCAATAATTAATTAATCGGCTCATTTTTGTCAACAGAATTTCCAAATGATAAAATTTCTAAATATTCTTTTTGTTAGGTAAATCCTCATCTTCGTAATTACCCTAAAGAAGTTATAAATTTATTCCCACATCTATTTTCCATGTTGGGATTCAACGAGCACATCAGCTAGTATAATATACAATAGACTATATGAAGGAAAGATTATCGTATTTATATTCACTATGAGAAATCGTCGAATCAACCTTAAGACAACGTTTACGAAGTGGTCCGCTTTTGCCCGTTAACTGCGCGACGGTCGCTACGATGGAGGAGACGAGAAGATATTTATGAAAGCAGAAAGAAGGATGGACGAAGAATCTTTTAAAGAAGAAAGTGGAGAAGGGAGTGGCAGAGAGGGCGTCGACCGTTAGATGGGAGAGTTAGAAAGGTAGCGGCGTGTGGCGGGGGGTGCGGGCCCCGTATTGATTTTCCCCGGCGCCCCCACGCCGCTGAATCCGACCTCGCCCCATTCCTATACACATCGCGATTTCCTGAGATGCGGCTCGCCATTCGCTCATCTCATTCACACCCATTTCCCCAACCCTCCGATATATTTTGGCCCCGCTCCTGATCTAAGCCATTTAATGCGCTTTTATGTAATAATGTTGGAGCGAATTTAAACTGTCGAAAGGGAAGCTCGAAGAAAGAAATGGCCAGGGTATCCTCCTTTATAATCTGCGTGGTCCATCAGCCTCGGAGGGAAAACGAATTAAAAGTAGAATCGGTGAAATATGTCGCAGTAACCCTCGCGAATAACTTAACTTGGGATACACACATCCGTAATTTATGAACACTTAAGAAACTCGGGTTCGTGAAGAGAATAGTCGGACTGAGAGACAAAATAGTTCGCGAGCGATGTTTCTTTGAATTAGGCCTCGCCTTCGTGTATGCGTGTAGTGTTTGGGCCGAAAAGTGTTGGATTCGAGAATTTAAAAAATTACAGCGATACGTTTCCAATGAAAAATCGTTTCGACAAATCAGTGAGCGTTACTCCGATGCTTTAGAACGGAAGATGGGGATCTCTAGAAGATAGAAGATTTGAACAAAAGCTTAATTAGTCTTGAGAAAGTACGTTTTCCGAAGATGTGGCCAATATTATGTCTCTTCCTTATTTCATAGACCGATGTGATTCTGACCGAAATATCAGAGAAATAAATTATAGAATAATTCGCTTCAAAACTGCATTTATTCCGCGAAAGATGAGCGCAAGTAATCAATTAGGGTAGTAGAGTCATGTTTCATGCACCCCCTGCCACACGCCAAAGGCGGCTCGCAAGGTACGCATGTATATGACACGATACGACTTTTAATATCGGTAACAATGGGAAAAGGTACAACAATGCTATTTTGCAACAATACGGAAGTTTCAATAAAATACTTCCCATTCAAATGCGAAAATTTCCAACTGTTTCTGATACTGACAGTAATTAGTGCCTTCTGATACTGAACACGACTAGTATTGGTCAATATAGGACAACAATTAGTCTTTTGTAAGGGTTCAACAATGCTTCATCACCTAGTTTCGAGTTCCAAACGAAATAATCAACGATTTTAAATTCCAAACGAGAGTTCATATTATAATTTGAAGGACCATAGTATAGCAGAGTTCTTCAGCAACAATTACGTTCAACAATGAAGTTTTCAAAAGATCCAAATGGATAATGTTTTGGAGCAATCTTTAGGCACTATCGCAACCAAGACTATCAAATGGCAGAATTTTGGGTTGTTTTTGGAGGCCCACTTCCCTCCGTTGCTCTCATTTAGACAACGACTTCAGTCGAAGAGAGAAATACCCTTCGTTAAGAAAGATATTTCATTCGGATTCGCCGCCATCTTTGCCTCCAATTCTATCAGTTATTTTGCGAAAGTATGTGAGAGAACATCGCCGTAATCTTATACACACGGCGTCTTATTTACTTAATTTGCGACGCACTTTTGAAGGCGTTCGGAGGCGAAGTTCGGCTGCAATCCGTGAGATGTCGCTGTCGCGGAGAAATGAAGAAGGGATAACACATGCGAGGAATGTAAAGGCGACGGGAAAAAGCGGAGAAAAATGCCCAGAATAAAGAGAATAGAAAATGAAGAGGATAATTGAAAACGGAGGAAGAGTTGAAAATCAATAAGACGAAGGGAGGAATAAAAGAGAGGATACGAAGTGAAGAGGAAAATGGAGAGAACAAGGGTGGAATGAGGAAGAAGAAAAGAGAGAATGGAAAGAAAGGAAAATAAATAGGTAACTTGTTTCTTTGGAGCGACGGGATCTAGAATCAGAGGGGATAGTAAATGGATTGAATAAAAGGCCGTGCAAAGAGGCGAGGAATATTGCGAGATAGATGAATGGGGAAAATGTGGAATGGAGTGAAAATGGAGATAAATAGGAGAGAGAGCAAGGAGTTGAGAGGTGCGGCACTATTTAGTGAACGGAGCGAAGGAAATTAGTTCCTGAAGGTCGGTCTGAACGAAATGCCCCACATTTGTTTCTTCTACAACTGATTATTCCACAAAAATTAAATTTAAAAATATGAAAGAATGATGTTTTATCTGCTCAATCTATTTTTTTACATAATCTCTTTCAAGTTCTATTGCCTTTCTCCGGCGATTTAATATGGCATGTATGCCCTGTCGCCAGTCCTCGCTCTGTTTATGGTTTTCACTTTCAACCGCCTTCTGATTCACTCACCTTCTATACCTAGCAACCAACTCAACTCCGATCGACTGTAGATGTTCCATGGACTTTGCAAAAATCTTTCGGAATATTCCCTACCGTTCCTTTTTCTACGCACAGAACTTCAATCACAGCACGTTGTCTGCAATGTGTATCGTTGTCAGACTCCACTCTGAAAGCTTTCTACAGCTACGCTATCTGCAGGAGAAAATTGAAACTATTCACATGCATGAAGGAAACGTCGAAGAATTTGAACCTACAATTTCGAATTACTAGCATTGGTTTTTGCTGAAAAAATGTGAGCATTACCTTTTGACTAAACTTCGAATCTCTTTATTTCCGCACCAACGCCAATGAGATGATGCGAAAATGTAAACGGGAATTAAAAAAGGGATTCCCTGATTCGTTCGGTCGGTGACCCTGACGACGGAAGTTCTGCAGCGGTCTTCTTCTGCTGGAATTCCGACATCAACTACTTCCTTATTTTCATCCACTCCCTCCTTATTTTCAGAGGATCAAATGCCTTAATTCGAGGTATTTCCTTGTTAGCCGCCGTTTACTCCCATGTTTTAATGACGTTCTCGTATTGTGACTGATTTCCATTCCGAATGCCGAAGTTTGCATTTATTCCGCATTTCAAATCCATTACTTAGCAACTCCTAATTCCTAACTTTTCTGTGCTTACTATTTTTTCTATTTATTCCTTAGATGCATAATTATTTGAAATTTAATTTCAGAAATAATACATTAATTTTCTAGATTTAGTTTACTGTAGTCAATCATTTTTGGTTTATTGGCGTAATATTGCTCTGATGTTATATCTCCAGAGTTTAGGTGGAAGAGAGGTAATTTGGCCCAACCTCGCCATTAGAATAAATAATAATAAGAAATGTCGATGAGCGTTAGCTTTATTCGACTAAGAATGATTGTAAATCAGTAGTTTTCTTTTAGACGAGCGAAAACCCAAAAAATCCCATTAGAAATTCAATTAAAATCGAAGAATCATGAGCTTCATTTACGCTAAATTAAACGGCAGTTGGGCTCCCGGATAGTCAAGTGGGCAACGCGTTCGACTTTGGTGAAAGCGGTCCCGGGTTCGATTCCCGGTGGGAGCCTATGTGCGAAATGACCTAAGCTGTGATAATATGTGATCCGTAAACAGACACCGTTTAGTAAATATGTCGTACACACAAGATACGCGAAGGTGACGACGTACGGTCGCAGTTAATGGACTTCTTCGACATTGCGGAACAATCAGAGAGCTTAGACATTGACGTGAATCCGGAATTGTTGACGATCATGTTGTTAAACAGTTCGCCAGCAAATTTCGAGGTGTTTCGCGGGGCAATAGAGGCACGCGACGAATTGCCGAGACCAGAGTGGCTGCGAGAAAAATCCTAGAAGAATTCGACTCTCGAAATGAAAAACAGACGGATAGCGAGTCGGAAGCAATGTGGATCAAGAAAAGCAAAGGAGTTTTTAAGCAAAAAACGAGAGACTAAATGCAGTAAAGGCAACACGTTCCGATACAAGTATTTTAGGTGTCACCGTTACAGGCATAAAGGATCGGAGTGTCCGGAAAAGGATGCGGAAAATACGCTGGTGAATCGTCTTCCAAAATTGTCGAATCTGTGGACAACGCGTTTCAAGTGTCAGAAAGGACTGAGGCGGAGGGGTTGCGAGTAATGCGATCTACCGGTGAAGAACGCTGGTGTTTAGACAGTGGCTGTATATCGCATATCTGCAACGACGAGGGCCTATTCATCGACAAGAAAGGGGCAATGGTGCGTGGCAAAGACGGCGAGTCAAGCTGCACGCAGAACGAGTGGGAAATTTGTATTACGTCTCCGAGGACGAGGGGCAAGTAAATATGGCGAGTGTGAGTGGAGAAAATGCTAGTTGGGAAATCTGGCATCGCAGACTTTTAAACATGAATGACATGATAGAAATGTTTCGTAGGGTTAGAGCCATCGGAATGAAGGTAGATGGAAGATCGAACATCGGACCATGCGATACGTGTTTACGTGGAAAAATGACAACGTTGCCATTTCCGAAGAAATCTGAGAAAAATACTGAGCTTTTAGAATTGGTTCATTCGGACGTGTGGGGCCCGACGAGAAAATTCGGATTTTTATTTTATCTATTTCGTCATCTTCATAGACGATAGCAGTCGGTGGTGCGAGGTGTATTTTCTTCGCAACAAAGATTAAGTTTTGGGGGCGTTTCGAGAGTACAAAGCCAAACTCGAAAATCAAACCGGGCAAAAGATTAAGTGCTTGATGTCCGACAATGGGCGGGAATACGTAAACTGCGAGTTCGACGAATATCTGAAGTGGAATTCGGAGGCGTTTAACTGTTCCGAACACACCGCAGCAAAAATACGTATGTCATTGAAAAGAACTCTGGCAGAGAGAAACTCGAGCCCCGATCGAAGGAAGGAATCTTGGTGGGATACTCAGGGTAATCAAATGGTTACCGCGTATGGACACCAGAAGCTATCGTCGTGGCAAGAGACGTGCAATTTATCGAGGATAGCGTAGCCGAAAGAGAAATCGAGATTCCGGTGAGCAGCTCTAAAGAAGCGGAGGACCGGGCGTCAATAAGATGTGACAGTAAAATGCTCGAAACAAGGGTGGAACCTTCAGGGGTTGAATACAGAGCAGTAGCCACGATGCGCGGACGTGGAAGACCTCGGTTTGAACGTACGGGAAGCCGCGGAAGACCTCGGAAGATTTATCAACAAATCTCAGCACCAATAGCTCGACAAGATGGGAATCCGTCTGATGAAGAGGATGAGGTGGATCTGGAGACAGGCGATGTCTCCACAGATGAGGCAGATGGACATGCGACAATCGTTGAGTGAGCCAGTTTGACAGATGTGAGGGAAGCGATGACAGGGAGAAGAGGGAAGTGATGACAGGCGATAACGCAGAAAACTGGCTGAAGGCGATTGCGGAAAAGGTTTGTGGACTAATCAAGAATGATGCGTGGGAATTAGTTGATCGGCCGAAGAACAGGACTGTAATTCCTAGTAAAATAGTTTAACGAAATTAAACAAGGCTTGATGGGATGCTGGAAGCGGAGAAAGGGGAGGAAAGAGGCCCTACGGCCGGCCCTGTCCGCGGTGCATCCCCAACAGCAGCAGATGCTCGAGCAGATGAATGCAGATATGCACTGAATAGATAGATAGGCTACTTTTCATTTAACTGCGCTAAGTAAATATGTCAAATTAACGCGTGGTAGTCAAGGGAATTGTTTAGTTGTTTACAATGCAACAAAGACCCTCACAAGAGAGTGCTGCAAGAAGATCTCGGTATACTTGACGAATGTGTGCTAGGAAAATAAAACCACATCACCCAATAGGTTATTGACCCAGGAGATTGTCTGAAGGCGCAGAGTCAAACGTGAGTGTTCGCTGAGCGAAAATTTGGAGACATTTGCCTCAACTTAGTTAAGGTTGAGAAGTTTTCAAAATGTCAGCGTCATCGCATATAATCAAGCCGCTGGTGAAAGACAACTACGATACATGGGCAATGCAGATTGAAGCAGTATTGGTGAAAAACGGCACTTGGGAGTATTTTTATGGTCTTCGTTATATTTGGGGATTTATAATTATCGATATCCTTCTCGAGTTCCAGTCGAACATACACACATTCTATTTTATATCTACTCGTAAGATACTCGTCAAATAGCGCAACCGGATATATGTGAGAAAATGGAATTCTTCCCTTAGTTTGCCTCCCGAAATCGCAGATTGCCCGAAAAGAATGAAATAAGTAAATTGACAGTATTTTTACATAGCAATTGGGTATTTTCGTGGCCCTAATTAAATAAAACGGCCGATGGTTTCCAACTCGACCATTACATGCCGATCTGCGGTTGCTGTCTGCCAACGAAGGAATCTTTCTCCGGTAGTCACACACGCCAAAGTATGAGTTCTTAACATTTGTATTAATGGAGCAATTCCTTGGCAATTTCGTAACAAACAACTCTACTCGTGCTTTTCCCGGTGATTCTCTCGGTTTCTCATTATCTATTCACTATAACTTATACGAAATACATACATGAGTATATTGGTGCAGCGTGTTAAAAGCTTGAGGTACGAGTGATGAAATCAAGAAAAAAACAGCCGCATTTGGAGAAAAAAAATAATTGTTTCGTAAAGACAATCCACCTGTTCCCACATACGTTATCGCGATGACCATAATTAAGGAGATGAGGTTCGATTGCTCCCTCACGCACCCTATTAGCCTGATTTAGCACCCTCACATTATTTTCTCTTTCCAAACATGACAAAATGGCTCGGTGGTAAAAGAGTTGCCAATTATGAAGAGCTGGAGTCTGCGGTGAATGGCTATTTTGAGGAGTCCTCACTATAAACAGGGTATCGAAGCTATGGAACATCGCTGGGAAAAGTCCATCGAGCTTAAAGGAGATTGTTGAGAAATTAAGATATTCTTTCTCAAATATTTTTTATTTTCTTTGCTAGATTGGGTACTCCTGGAACTACCTTCCTAGGTTCATGTGCCTTCCTATTTCTTTTGCTTCCTAGTAACTTACCCCACCCCTTATGTCACCTATGAACTTTTGTCCCCCCGTCTCGTTTTTCCCTGGTATTCTTTCCATAGCAACATTCTCTAGCAATCCCTCTCTTCTCAATATCTGACCCACCAACGGACCAACATCAGTTCATATGTCCTCTGTTGACGTTTAATTATTGCAATTAGAACCCTCTATTCCCCGAACATCTCTAGCACCTCTGTGTTTGAGCAACCCAACTTACTCTTTCCATTTTATGCTATAGATTCCATTTCCATTCTATGCCAAGGATTTTACCAATCTTTTCCTGGTTCCTTTATGAAGACGTCTAGTATTTTCTAGTATTTTAGCTGCCTGAGTTTGGACCATCTGGCGGAAGTTTGTGCCTCTATGTGGAGGATACTCGCTTTCATAACAAAAGCATTCCCATAACATTTTGGAATTGATTTTGCATGGTAGTTCAGTGGTTAGAATACCTGCTCGGAGAGTGGGAGACATGGGCTCGATCCCCAGTCATATTTTTCACACCTTCAGGAGGCAAAGTTCAGAGGCAGGACTCTTCCGTGCGTAGTAATTTAAAATGGTCATTTTTTACACAAAATGAGAATTTTCCGCTTTGGCCGTGCAACTTGCCAATTATCGGGAAATAAGCTCATCCCACGAGGAACTTGTAAGGAATGAATTTGAGGCTAATTAGTTTATCTTTTATTTGAATTCAAAAAGAACGCTCGTAAACCCAATGGTTGCTTCGAAAATGGCACAAAACAAAAACTTCGCAAATATGGATTTTTGGAAAAAAGTCAATAGAACAGTTTTGAGTAGAAAATAATATCGACTCTGTACTAATATATTACAAGTAACTCTTGCGTGTGTTGGTGTGATTCCGTTACATTCAATGATGAAATAAATATCAGAGACATCACCAGGGAGATTCAGTTAAATCTAAGAAAAACGACTGAAAGACTAAAATTAGGATATTTCATGGCCCTGTATGCCCTAATTAGGGCTGCCAAACTCATCAAAATCGATAGTTTAAGACAACGGATCCAATTTGAGGCGCTTTACACTCTCGGCCAAATTTCATGTATTCCGGAAACGGCCAAGGGGTCCCAAACAACGGCCAAGGGGTCCCAAACAACGGCCAAGGGGTCCCAAACAACGGCTAAGGGGTCCCAAACAACGGCCTGTGACAGTTTTAATGGCATAAAAATGTAAAGCGGAATAAAATCTGAGCAATACATTCACAGCAGCTGAAAATCGCTGTAGTCCATTTAAACCTCCTCCGAGAGAGCAGTAATAATTACTTAAATCTCCTACGCCCTTGAGGAGATAATAACCATAGTAATTACATGAAAGAGTTACTTGTATATTATTTGATTAGTATATAATTGATATTTGTTTTATTCGAAACTGTTTTATCGATTTTTCCGAAAATCCATTTTGCAAAATTTTTGTTTAATACCATTTTCGAAGGAATTATTGGGCCTTCCATCGTTCTTTTGAATTAAAATTAAAGTAAATTTGCTACAAATTCATCTCTTTTACGTTCCTTAGTGGGATTAGAATATTTCCCGATGTTCGCCATGTTATACGACCAAAACGAACATTTTTCATTTTGCCTAAAAAATGGCCGATTTTTGAAGAGCCATTTCTCGAAAAGTTCAGAATAATTGGAGTTGAATTAGAGCCTAAAATGTGGGAAATTTTATTTAATTTTTAATGTGTAATTGATTGAATTTTCCTGTAGGACGTATTCTTCAGAAGATTTTAAGCAAAAACAGAAGAAAGTGCGAACTGTTTTTTGGAAATTGCGCAGCTCACACAGATCTTTCGAAGCTTCAAAATTGGTTTCCTACTATCGACCACAGATTCTATCAACATATAAAAAAATGAAAACTAGATGACCTTTTGCAAGGTCGAACCCTTTTTTGTAAATGAATTGACTGGACCAGGAGTGTATTGAGTGGATATTGAGTGTATTCGACGGCAATGCCAAAAAGAGTGGCGTCCAAGAGGAAAAATAGATTAATGCATGTACACGAATAATTTAACCGATGAAATATGGAGAGAACATTTAGTTTACGGCACATTAATGCGGTTTGAATGGTGAAATATAATTTTTAATGATATATGTATTTAGGAAGTATCAAAGTTCGACGACCCTGCTCACCCACGTGATTTAATATCCAGATTCCGTTCACTGTCCAATATACGTAGAATTATCATGGCGCATTTTAACATCCAAATTTCTCAAAACATCTCATCAGAATAGATTCATACAGTTTGGAGAACTTAGTGAAAAATCGAAACGTTTATTGGAATCATTCGATGGACCATTCGATCGTTTTCCCACCTTTTTAATCGTTTGGTCTCTGTTTAAATCACGTTTAAATTGTTTAATACAAATACCTACAGCCAGAACCGTTGCACCAATAGGCATTTTTTAGCACTTTTTACCTATGACAAGAATTAAATGACGATCCGGTATGAACATTGCCTATTCAACGAGTGCTGAAATAATGACTATTGGTAATAACTCAATCTTACCTCTTGGAAATGGTCATGTTGTTTTAATTAATCGAACTATTCATGTCATTGCATTTTGTAACTCTCCGTAACTTTTAAACTTATGCTCCCTGTGTTTTATAGTTTGTAATCTGATTTTCACATTTTCGTCTCATTTTCGATTACCTGAAATTTAAATATATATTGTATTATATATTGTCTTTATTTGTATTTACTTTGTTCTTGTGGGTTTTTTACACCCCATTCGCTGTGGGTGTTTTCCCGCAACGTGGGTTATTTATTTGTCAACCTTCAGTTTGATTTTCTCCGCACTGCACCCTTTCTTTTAGTTTATAATTATATTTTGTACATATTACAATGACCTACGAGGTCAATTGGAAGTCACATGGGTCTAACCACGCCAATAAAAGATTTATCCACCTTTTCATCGACAGCTCTCAAACAGTGATGAAATAGGAATGTAATTTGTCTCCGGGACATGGCTAATTGTTCCCTAGACATAAGCCTCTTCATTCGATCACTTTACGGCAGCTCCGCTTTCATGTTTAACAAATGAAGCGAAGCTGCCGTCAGCCAGGAAATAAACGCCGTTTCACTCCAGCATTTTATTTTACCAATTCATTCGTATAAATTGATGCTTTTTAGCGATTCTCTCCCTCTTCTTTATTCCTTCCAAGTTTATATACTAGCAAAAGTGCCCTTTGATTCTCAACGGAAGATCCAGAGACAGAATTAAATATAGTACTCCTTTTCGCACAACAAAGAAATATATCTTTCACCTAAAATTAGCTCAATGGGACGGCTTAAATCGTTGGAAACCGTAAATGATAAAATCCCTTCAAATGTCTTTATCTTCACATATTTTATTAATCATTCTTGCAATATATTTTATATATTTATATATTTTATGGGCCGTGATTCTCAAAGTATTCTTATAGGAAAATGCATCAGCTCGGATTCAAAGATGGAATTATTTGTCAAGGGGACGATTTGTTTATAAGATTAACATTTTAGAAAAGTATGGTATAATTTCGTATAAACGTAAGTTCGTATGATCAAAATTCTCACAATTTTGAATAGAAAACAATATCTGACGACCAAAATAAGAATATTTATTGCAATTTAATTCCATTGATGCTCGTCTCGATTTCGTATTCTTTCTTATTAAATTTTGCAAAAGAAACTAATTCTGCGATAAAAGAGAACTTAAATTAAGGGAGCTTAGATTCGACGTTAGAAGCGAAAACGAGAAATTCTCCATCTGTGGGATCATGATCACCAAATTATATATCATTTGCTAAGTGTCCGTTCGTCTGTCTGTCCCCCTCTCTATCTCAGAAACGGATAGATAAACTGCGTTGACTGTGTACATGCTAGAGACCCAGGGCAAACTTGATATCATCCCCGGAAAGACCCGGAGACATACCCTGCAACTGATAATGTGTTTCCGTAAGATTGCACGCGATTTTCCATTTTCGAGAGTGGAAGGCTTTCTTTCTTCATTAAATAAAATACCTAAATTTGATTCGATTTCTATTATATTTTGTTCATTCGAAGACTACATTTGCAACCAATCTTTGTCTTGCATGGTTGATACGTTTAAATGTAGATTTTTAAAAATAATTTGCTCTATATTTCGAAATTTGTCTGAAATTTTCTATCTTTGTACTAACTACGGCAACCGTCATTGTTGCCTCGCATGAATAAACAAGCATTAAACAGAAGGGGTGAGGGAATAAAGTTTTTTCTATTTAATTCATTTGAGCGTTTGTAACAATCAAACGTTATTTACAGCAGCATAAATATTTAATCATAAATTTCCTGTTATTTAATGCGTTGACAATGTAAAAGTAAAATGTTTATGCGAAATATCAATAAAAATGAGATTAAGTTAATCTCATTGAGTTAAAACTTTCTTCCGAATTAATTTTGATGAAATTTGTTAAGAATATGTGAAATAATACGAAACTCCTGAAATCAGTATTTCATCATTGAAGAATTTTTAGGAAATTAGGTAGGTATAGGTATTTTCTACCTATACCTATATTCAGGCTTAGCGTGACGATGAACTGAAAGTTCGAAACCATTGGTTGCTAACTAAAATATATTTGTAGAAAAGTACAAGTGGTATTCATTATTTCATTTGTTATTGAACTCCACCATATCTGTCTAGAGAAAATTCATTTTTTTAAGACGTTTTCTTTTATGCGAAGCAATAAATTATGGCATATAAGATACGAAAAAGTTGATGAAGAATCTTCAGCAATTAATCCTAAGAAAAACAACCACGGACTCCGTCCACAGACAAATGACTAATGGCGACTGGTTAGCTCGAGTTAAAGGGGATTAACAATGCAAAATAAACAAAGAAAGGCTAAATAAAAGTGAAGAAAAAATAAATCTAAGAAAAGTGGTGATGAGGAACATAAGAGTCGAAAAGATGACGCCGTAATCTGTTCTAAGTCGCGGTTTAATTACTATTTGTCATCTACATCAATAGCACCCAAGCCGCCTTTCTGCGTGTGGCAGAGGGTGTCAACACCTCTCTTAAGGTGTCACCTCTCTCAACACACTCTTTAGCTTATTGTTGTCGCGTATCGTTCGCGGAAAGAATGAGTCCCTAAAACGACTTGTCCTCGCATTTATTTCTCTTATTTTACTCTCATTCTCGCATCGGCCGAAGTAGCAGATGGGGGTCGCATAATACCATTTACGCAAATATTCTTTCTCTGAATTTATCAAGCAATCGCAGTTTAATTCATCAACGGAAAAAGCTGATAATAGTGCATTGAAATTGGGGTAAATTGCGATTGTTCGGCGTGTTTCATTGGAAATCTGTGAAGGAATGCCTCCGTATTGACATGAATAGGGAGAGTGGGGAGGGCATGAGATTTGGCACGCGAAGAAGAGCTCGCAAAAGCACGGCCGTGGTATGGAATAATGGTGGCGTGAGAGCAATCGATGCAAGGCGGGGACACGGGTCGATGCGAAAGACAGACTGTGCTTCAAAGGAGATGGACATTCAAGCTGAGATTGCGACTCCACGAATATTTAACATTCGACTTCATCCGGAAACAGTCGCCAAAACACGTGATTACATTAGACAACCTCTTCTTGGAGCTGACACAGAATATGCCTCTTACTTCTTCACTACCACCTTTTCTTTTTCTTACCTTTACCACTGGTAGAATTAAGTTTTTGTATTTGATTAATTTTACTTTATGTTTTATAAATAGCTATTGAGAATTTGACGTTACCACTGGTATATTGATTTGAAATGTTTATGTTAATATTTGTATTTCTTTTTATCAATTTATTATTAATCACTTTTTTATTATTCCAATATTTCATCTTTATTCTATATTTTCTTATTCCTTTTATTAATCTGTTTTACTGTCTATCAAATATCATTTACATAAAAACAAATGTCTGTCCGTCCCCCTATTTACCTCAGAAACGGCTTGACCAAGAGATCTGACGGGATTGTGTTTCTACGATGCTGAAACCCGCAGGAAAACTATTCCCATCTCTGTAAAGACCCGGGTTCGAACCCAGGAGCACAAAATACGTTTCCATAAGAGATGTACGTAAAGTACCTTTTCAGGACTTGCAGTGGTCATTTCTTTTACAAAATTAAATTAGAAACAATGGTCCTACGAAATCGAGACCAGTGCCACAAGAAAGAAAAATAAGCATAGAATCTTATTTTAGTCGCGAAACAGTCATAGAATTTCCAAATTTCGAGAAATTTGCTAAAATACGCGGAAAATTCGTAAAATGTTTCGGAAGTTAACAACAGCTCAACCCTGATTGGCTTAAAATCGACCAATCAGGAGAAAGATGCAAATTTACATACAGGTGTATATTCCAGATCAAAAAAAGTTTCAATATCAATTGATTTCATCAGGTATAAACCAATGCAATTGTTGATCGTTGAATTAATGAGATATCCCATAAATATTCCCGGGGATAATCAGCATACTTTTCCATAAGAAATGTAAGTAAAGTACGTTTCCGTTACCTGCAGAGGTAGTTTCATTCACAGAATTTAATTAGAAATAATGGTCTTACGAAATTGAGACGTGTCACAAGAAAGGAAAATGATCATAGAATCTTATTTTCGTCCTGAAACATTCATATAATTTCGAAAATGCAAGAACTTTAATAAAATACACGGAAAATTTATAATTTTTTCAGAAATAAACTACCCTTCCCTTTGACGACCAAGAAAATTGTTGAACGTTGATAAAAAATTTAGTTTCAGATCCTAATACATCTACATCTACATTAGTACCCTGCAAGCCGCCTTTCGGCGCATGGCAGGGGGTGCAAGCACCATGAATTTACTGAATTTACTTCGCTAATCTATTACTTTCGCGTATCGTTCGCGGAAAAAATGAATTCTTGTATCGATTCGTTTTAGCATCTATTTCTCTGATCTTTCTTGCAGTGTCTGAACGGCCTATGTAACATGGGGGGCGCATTATGTCAGCTACATCATCTACGAACGTGCTTTCTCTAAATTTATCAAGGAGATTTAGTCTTTGTCTAAGCCTTCTATTTTCTAAAGATTCCCATCCTGCGTCCTGAAGCATTTGCGTTACACTCACTGTCTTGTCGTAACAATTCTTTACAAAACGTATCGCCTTCCGTTGCACTTTTTCTAATTCCCGAATACAACACTTCTCTGCAGGGTCCCATACACTACACGCATATTCCAAGTGAGGCCTGACCAACGCAACGTAACATCTCTCACGGACTTTTTCATCGCTTCTACCGACAATTCTCTTCACAAATCCAAGTTTTCTAAGCGCTCGACCACATATTTTATGGATGTGGGTACCCCAGCTTAAGTTATTAGTGAGGGTTACTCCAAGGTATTTCACCGTTTCTACTGTTGATAAAGTTTTACCTTGGAGCCTGTACGTATAATCGTTGGCATTATTTTTCCTTGGGAAGAAGTTCATTACTGAACATTTATCTATGTTGAGTTCTAATTGCCAATCATCGCACCATTTCATAATTCTATCTAAGTCGCACGATAGGGTTAATCTATCCTCTGAGTTTCCTATTTCCCTAATACGTATTTCCCTAATACGTATTTCCCTAATACGTATATATCTACGTGAAAAAGCATTTCATTCAAAGTTTCTTGGATTTTGAGAAAGCCTCTGTATCAATAAAGTTGTGATTTTATAAACGTAAATGCTTAAGAATGCTTCAGTAAAGTAATTTGAATTTGGTAAGAGAGTATTGTTGAAGTTCTGTTGGTAAATGTAAGTGATATTCTATACACAGATAAGTTCGTTTCAAAATTTCTTCTTTCTTAAGCATTAAATTATCTCCAAACACGCTATTTTAAACTATAAGTGTTTGATGTTTCCTCCATTAAATTCATAAATGTAACATATTATCTGACGCGCACATTTTCTCGGATTTGGTTGCTAATAATACTAGAATAGTAAGTAATAATCGTTTATTTTTTCAACATTATTTAAGTGTCCGTAGCTACCATCTTTTGTTTATAGCAAACAATTGAACTTTTCACCCAATTTTACAATTCGTGAATCCGTGTAGGTGGCAGCACTGGCATTGGGCTAAACAAATACTATCCATAAATCAATGCTCGGAATTCAAAGGAATACAATACATTCTTTGCTCGGATGAATCATTTTAAAGGTATATTCTGTCTAACCACACCAATTCTGTAAATTATGAGTGAATTAAAGTAAGGAAACGTTTACAAATATGAATAAATGAAAGTGTATTAATATCGTGTCTTTATTGTTTAGGCGTTTGTAGAAACCTAATTTTGTTAATATCAACGAAGATAATTTTGAGTGTTGAGGTAAAAAAAAAGACTGCTGGGTTTCTTGAAATTACTCAGTTAATATTAGAAAATATCTGTGAGCTGGTGGGTTAAGGACGTTTTCTACAGCTTCTACACTTGGTGGTACATTAGATAAGTATGATCCGTCGTCAATATTGATGTTGACGGAAATGAATTGCACAATAATAACATTAACATGAAATATAGGTATTTTCTGCATTTGAGGCATTTGAGTATCCACTATTGATAAATATCCAGGGAATCAATTTCGACTAACAGCGGACTGAAGATGTAAAGCGATTTTATATTGTTGAGGACAGTATCAATTACATCTTTTAACTTTAGTAGCANACATGAAATATAGGTATTTTCTGCATTTGAGGCATTTGAGTATCCACTATTGATAAATATCCAGGGAATCAATTTCGACTAACAGCGGACTGAAGATGTAAAGCGATTTTATATTGTTGAGGACAGTATCAATTACATCTTTTAACTTTAGTAGCAATTTTGGGTGAGTGTGTTCCATCGTCAATATCGATGTTGACGGAAATGAATTGCTCAGTAATAACATTGACATATAACGTAGGTATATTCTGCATTTGAGGTATTTATCCATAAGTGATCAATAGCCAGGGAATCAGGTGTGACTAATATTGGACTGAATACAATAATACATCTAATAATTTTGCTGTTACATTAGATAATTTTGTTCCGTCATAAAGTCGAAGTTGACAGAAATGAATTGCTTAATATTTACATTGACATATAGTAGGTATTTTCTATATTTGAGGTCTTGATCCAGAGTTGATGAAAAGTCAACGAATCCGGTTCGACTNTTTACAAATATGAATAAATGAAAGTGTATTAATATCGTGTCTTTATTGTTTAGGCGTTTGTAGAAACCTAATTTTGTTAATATCAACGAAGATAATTTTGAGTGTTGAGGTAAAAAAAAAGACTGCTGGGTTTCTTGAAATTACTCAGTTAATATTAGAAAATATCTGTGCGCTGGTGGGTTAAGGACGTTTTCTACAGCTTCTACACTTGGTGGTACATTAGATAAGTATGATCCGTCGTCAATATTGATGTTGACGGAAATGAATTGCACAATAATAACATTAACATGAAATATAGGTATTTTCTGCATTTGAGGCATTTGAGTATCCACTATTGATAAATATCCAGGGAATCAATTTCGACTAACAGCGGACTGAAGATGTAAAGCGATTTTATATTGTTGAGGACAGTATCAATTACATCTTTTAACTTTAGTAGCACTTTAGGTGAGTGTGTTCCATCGTCAATATCGATGTTGACGGAAATGAATTGCTCAATAATAACATCAACAGTATTATAGGTCTTTTCTGTATTTGAGGTATAGATCCACAGTTAATCAATAGCCTGGTAATCCGGTGCGAGTAATAGCGGACTGAAGATGTAAAGCGATTTTACGTTGTTGAGGACAGTATCAATTACATCTTTTAACTTTGGTAGTACATTAGATAAGTGTGTTCCATCGTCAATATCGATGTTGACGGAAAATAATTGCTGAATGGAAATGAATGAATGTCTGTCCGTCTGTCCATCCCCTACTTATCTCAGAAACGGCTTGACTTAGGGATCTGAATCAAAATGCATTTTGTTTCTACGATGCTGAAACCCCCAGGAAATTTATTTTCATGTCTGTACATGCCCGGGTTTGAAACTAAGAGCACAAAATACGTTTCTATAAGAAATGAACGTAAAGTAAGTTTTCAGGGATTGCAGAGGTCTTTTCTTTTACAAAATTAAATGAGAAAAAATGGTCCTACGAAATTGAGACAAGTGTCACAAAAAACGGAAATGATCATACATTACTATTTTAGTCGTGAAACATTCTTATAATTTCGAAATTGCGAGAACTTTGATAAAAACACGGAAAATTCGTAAAATGTTTCGGACAATAAACAACCCATTCCTTTGACGACCAAACCAATTGTTGAACATTGATTTCATGAGTTATCCCATATAAATGCAAGGGGAGAATCAGTTTGTAAACTTTTCCATCATATATGTACATAAATAAATAGGTTTTCGTCACCTGAAAAGGTTGTTTCTTTTAAAAAAGTTTAAAAGGTTTTTTAAAACCCACATAATAGTTCCTTCTTCTATTGCTTTCCTTTAGGTCAACTCCCGACATCTCTTTCGTTCCATCTCTAGTGGGTTAGATGTAACAAGAGACTAATAAGTCGCAATTTCATCCTTATTACTACATTATTATTATCGTTATCAGATTGCGCGAATAGTGAATGTGAGTAAAATAAAAGAGAAAAGAAAAAATGAACCTCCGAAAATAACACACTCAAGTAATTAAAGAAAATGACCACAGGTAGAAAACGGCCGAACGACAGGGGTTTGAACGTTCGTGAAATGTATGTACTAATAATGTGTCAGTTCGAAAAAATGATACTTCTAAATCATTACGAAGGAAAAAGAAAGACAAGTCAATGAATGCGTGGATTTTTGCAATATATTATGTTCATTATATTATATTATGTTATATTATGTTCGAAGCTTAAAGTGCGATATAAATATTCCAGAAAATCAAAACTGTGAAAGCCAATCTGAGCTGAATCGGCAATTTCTAAGAAGACCAGTCTTTCCGTATAATAAAATTATGCATACGGATAAACGAAATTACAAATTATACTCTTTCAATCGTGGAAATGATACTTCGGAAATATTGGATCGGAATAGCATATTAAAGTCAGTGGCGTCGTTTGCGAGAAATCCGAGAGAAGAACGGAGGGAATTGAGGAGATTAGTGGAGGACAAAGTAGAAGACGAATGTAAGGCTAGTCGACGGAGAAGAACTGAGGAAAGAAGAAGAAAACGTTAAAGGACGTTGGAAAACGAGAAAGTCAAAGAAAAGATAAATACGATTAATTTTAAAGTGGAAACATTAGTGTTCGAATATTGGCTGCGTAGCATGGCTAAGCATTGGGGAAATTAAAATGGGAGAGTGGCGATTAAAGAATTGAAAAGGCTAACTTAATTCATTCAGGGGAGAATAACATTAAAAGTGCCTCCAGTAGTGATCATCTGGTCTGGAATACATCTATATACAAACATACCATACATGCAAGCTACCTGTCGGCGTGTGGCAGAGGATGTAAGCACCAAGTGTTCGAATCTCTTTAGCATATTGTCATAGCATATCTTTCGCGGAAAGAATGAGTCCCTAAAACGACTTGGCCTCGCATCTATTTCTCTTATTTTACGCTCATTGTCGGATCGACCGAAGTAGCAGAGGGGGTCGCATAATACAAACTACTGCAAATGTACTTTCTCTGAATTTATCAAGAAATCGCAAACTAATCCCCTTTCTTTTGAGGTTTCCCAACCTGCGTCTGAGAGCAAATGCATAACGCTCCCTTTTCTATCACAACATGTCGAACAAATCGTATCGCCTTACGTTATACTTTCTCGAGTTCGCGAGCATTCGTTTCATCCGCCGAATCTCATTTACTCGTTGCATATTCCAGATGGGGAATAACTAACGTGAAATAGGATCGCTCTCCAACCCTTTCGTCGCATCTACCTAAGATACGATTTATAAAACCGAGCTTTTTAGTTGCTTTACCGCAGATTTTTCGAATATGTGTGCTCCAGTTTAAGTTATTTGTGAGAGTGATTCCGAGATATTCAAGTGACTTAATTTATATTCATTTCACTAATTTAGTACGAGTGCTTCTGACGCATAGAACGCAATCGATTCCTTTCGAAGAAGTTTACTACGGAGCATTTATTAACATTAAGATTTGGTTGTCATTTTCAAAGCACCCTTAAATATGAAATAATTGTCCGATTTATCTTGATAGCTTGATAGTAAAATAATTTGATATTTTTCTACGCTATATTCCGTCTCCTTTTGTCACAAATCAATTGCAAATTTTAGTAGAGAGAGAGGCAATGTCTGATTTTATCATTGTCAAAGTAAACGCCCCCGTCAAGCATGATGGACCTTATTTTTAAAAAATATCTGTTATGTGTACGCCTATTTAAGTACCCTGAAAGATGCCTTTCGGCAGGGGTGCATTCACATTGACTCTACTTTCCTAATCGATTACCTTCGCATATCGTTCGCGGAAAAAAAATGAGTTTCATGCTTTAGTCGTTGGATTTGTTTGAAAGTGCGCACCAAATACGATACACCACCAACTGTCTCCATACTTTGTATAGTACACGGCATAGATAATTTGCTGGAAAATGGCGACGTTCCAAGTATATGTCTGAAAAGTTTTGCCATGTGTCGGAAGATTTTGAGAGTGGGAAGTGAAATACACGAAGACACATAAGTAAGTCTGTGAGAGATTCCCCGGAGGGTCGGGAGAGATGTCCCAGGGAAAATACCATAATTATACTAAATACTAGTAAACGCCCCCGTCAAGCATGACGGGACTTAATTTAGTTTAAAAATATATCTATTATCGTATATATCTGGTCCTCCTAAGCACAAAAAATTCTGCCGTAAGATCATAATAACTCAATATATTTCTTAAACATTATTTATAATATTTATTCTACTGTTTTCAAGTCATGAAAGCCTACTTTAGGTAAATTTCTTATAAAAATTATAAGAACTGATTATCCCCGTGCACTTATATGGGATAATTCATGAAATCAACATTTAACAATGGCCTTAGTCGTCAAAGGGATGGGTTGTTTATTTCCCAAATATTTTACGAAATTTCCGTGTGTTTTATCAAAATCTTGTAAAGTTCAGATCTATATCAATGTTTCTCGACTAAAATAAGAATATACGATCATTTTCTTGTGACACTTGTCTCAATTTCGTAGGACTATTGTTTCTAATTAAATTTTGTAAAAGAAACAACCTCTGCAGGTAACGAAAACCTATTTTACATACATTTCTTATGGAAAAGTATACTAACTGATTATCCCCGTGCATTTATATGGGAAAACTCATGAATCATGAATGAAATCAATGTTCAACAATTGCCTTGGTGGTCAAATGGATGGGTTGTTTATTTCCAAAAAATGTTACGAATTTTACGTCTATTTTATCAAGGTTCTCGCAAAAACGTAATTTACGTACATCTCTTATGGTAACGTATATTCTGCTCCTGGGTTCGAACCCGGGCCTTTACAGTGATGAAAATAGTTTAAAAGAGGGATTCGGCATCTTAGAAACACTCATTTACTTACTAAATGAACACCTGAAGAACTCATTTCCGTTCTTCCTTTCTCTTTTCACGCGGTAATAGTTTCCCGTACTCTCGAGGCATACACTCTCATCATCTATTCTGCCGCCGCCATCTCTCGCAAGTTCTTTCTCTCTTAAGTTCATCGCTTTTGCTCTCTCGTCTTCAATCCACAGCGTTCTCCTTCATTTCACTGACTTTCATTGGCATCTTCCTTTTTCTCATGTTCTTAAGATGTAAAACCATTTCATTTCTTATTAATGCCCAATAAAGCATTGACTTTGTTTACTTGGTGTTTAGAAGAAATTGTAAGACATGCCTTATTGTTGCCAAGTTTAGATAGCCATTATCATTTATTGTTTCCTTTTAACAATTTCGAACTTAAAGACAGTATCAATGAAGTAATAAAAATTGACATATTATGAAGGAATAAACAAACATTTGTTATTTTGTATCCACAAGATATTTATTAAATGACCGGTTTGGGCCTCACAGCCATCGTCACCTGATTTTTCTAATTCCTTCAGAATGTCTTTAGTCCGGCCAGTTAGGATAGAATTTTATGATACGTTATATTTCATCGCTACAAGCGAGCAATTATGGCCATTGCTATGTGCGAATAATTTAGAAATAATGACTTTTTCTAACATCGATTGTATGTGGGAAAATCATTTTAATTGATTAAACAACAATAATTGTTGCAATGCTTAAATAATGCAACAAAACACAGGAAAACAGATGCTACTTGGTGGCGGTTTATCTTGAAATACACGAAGCTAATTTCATTAGAATAAAATTTTAATCTTATTTTGTATTTTTATATCGATTTTGAATAACAGCATCAGCGATCCACAGTTTTAGTATTTTGATAATATAATATAATTTTTTACAATACAATATACTATCTAAAATCTAACATGACAAAAAGTGACAAGTAGTCCTTCAACAGTCTCTAAATATTTGATTTTAACCAAAATACCACTCGGAAATATACTTGAGCTGATGTGCCGAGATATTTCCCAACGCACTGCATAACATCGCAGAGTAAAAAGAGGCCAATCTTATCAATTATACACTCATTCATATATTTACAGCAGTTTGAAGTTGACATGTCACAGTATTTTTTTACAATGGAGAAAGACAAACTTTACAAATGGTTAACCTCTTAAACTTCCTCCACCATCCATGACCTTCACCTTTGAAATCGAAACACACCACTCCTTAAACTTTTTAGACCTTACTCTAACCATCGCCGATAATTCAATAAATGTTGCAACATATAGAGAGCCGACATATACCGATCATGTTATCCCTGTCTCCTCCACTCACACAAATTAGCCTCCTTTTACTCCCTTATCCATCGGTTACTTAACATCCCAATGATTTCCAAATCGATTTCAAAACGATCTTCACCCTTGCCTCCAACAATGGTTACCCGCATTCCCTCATTAACAAACTACTCACCCACCACATGCGAAAACTAGCTCTGAATGTAATTTTTAACCCATCCTCAACTATCCTTATAAACCCCCAAGATGGGTAAAATTAAATTTCAACAGTAGATTTCTGAAGATAGATGTCTAAGACTTCTACCATGTACACCACAACCTTGCAATTCAATATGAAAACTGGGGCATCTCTGCCGGTGGGGCGTCTCTTCAGGGTTTGCCATATACTAATACCAACACCGCTTAGATTCGGTTTGTTGGAATGTGACGCATTGGAAGGGATTTTTAGTCACTAAAGCCGTAAGTTTCGTCTTTGTCTTTAATGCTGAGAAATTCCGTCATTTAAAGCACTTACGTCAAACAAGGTTATTCTTTGTTATATCTCGTTCGAGATTTAAACGGGAGGAATGAAATCGATAAATTTTGCAATTTTGGTTGGCAGCATCAGTTTGCAACAGCCCTTCATAATCACGCATTTTTAAGTATCGAAATGAGGCGTAAATTTTTCATTTCAATTCCTTCTTAAATATTCATCGAGCACCAGCATTTGAGTTGAATGTATTCATGATGACGGGCCATGAATACGTCGCATTCCGGTTGAGAGATATTTGTTTCTCCGGAGCCATTAAATTCGATTTTAATTCTTTAGAAAGAGCATTGGAATATTATGAATTTGGCTGATGACATAAAAAGGTGATGCAATAGGACACCCGGTGATTTGGTCCGCTTCTCTGCCATTCGTATCAAATGTAACATACCCCTCCCTCCGCCTTATAAATAACTATTTCTATTTGTTCCCTAGTGTCATCTTAATGTAAGTAACTGCCAGGAGATTTATTGCAGACGTCAGCATCCTGAAGTTGCCTATCCTCAATCTCTCCTCCCAATGATTTCGATATGAGCAATATCCTTTTAGAATCATAAATTTGTTAATGCACATTTCTATGATCATTTGTGGTCTCTCTTTCTGATTTACCATTTACATTAATCATCTACTTCGATTTCTCCCGATATTTATCTCTGAAACAACACTCATTCATCAATCAAATTTCAAATTCAATAAATCAAAGACTTGAAATTAAACATAAACAATACTTTTGTCATATTTTTACGCCCGCATAACTGTTTTCCTCCCCTATTGCAGGCTCTAATTCCAGCAAGGCATATTTCTAATTTTTGTTCAACAAATGGTTAAATACTACTTAAATTACTGCACTACATATATCAATAAAAAATAACGATTAATTATGACATATCTCAGCATTGCCAAGCAACCAATTTATCGCGTGTAGTTCCTAAATCATTGTAGCATCAAATGCTCACAGACGAAATCGTAGCGGACCAAATCATTGGCTGTGATGCATTCATTTACATATAAGTTCCCAAAGTATTAAAGAATGATCGTCTCATTTAGATTTTGATTCCGGAAGCGAAATATTCCTATCAGATGTTAACCAAAGGATAGAAAGGAAAAGGTATAGTGTGATGATGCCATTCCTAATAGGTAAGCTGTTTCGTACGAAGGTCTGTCAGAAAGTAATGCTCCACATGTTTTTCCAGCCAAAATCTATGCTAGTAATTCAAAGTTGAATGGTTCGAATTCTTAGACGTTCCCCGCATGTATTTGCATAGTTTCAGATACGAGAGCTCCTGCAGAGAGCATAGCTGTAGGAAGTTTTCAAAATGGAGTCTGACCGTGATAAACGTTACGGAAAACGTGCTGTGATTGAATTTATGTACAAAGAGAAAGGAAAGGTATGGAATATTCACAACGTTTGTGCAAAGACTATGGAAAATCTGCAATCGATAGGAGTACAGTTGGGTATGGAGGGTGAGTGAATCAGAAGGCGGTTGAAAGTGAAAACCTGGTTCAATCACCAGGGCGAGGACTGGTACCGACAGGGCATATATGCCCTAGTGAATCGTTGGAGGAAGAAAATAGAATTCGAAGGATACTCTGCGGAAAAATAGATTAAGCAGACAGATCATCATTATTTCATATGAGTCAATTTCATTAGAATAGTAAAATGATTAATTAGTTCTTAAGAAAAAAATGTGGTGCATTATTTTCTGATCAGAGATCCACATTTTTAGACGTTTTCCGTAATATCAAAACGCTAAATTTAGATAATTTCATTAGAACGCTAAACTAAACAAACTTTAGAATGTTAGGCCATAATTAAGTAAATATGTACTAGTAAGTATGTGCTGTACTGCGTTCATATGGCAATGATTTCAAATGAAAATGGGAATCAAAAAACATTCATAAGCACATCTGGGAATAGGACAAACAATGGAGCAATTGGCGGATCCTCACCGTCATATTTCACTTCCTCGAGTTGTTTCATCATATACACGACGATACGACTTTCCGTCCTCGTAATTACTTTCTTGAATTGCTTCTTAGTTTTCTCTCGGGTACGTTGCTAACTGGAATATCAGCAATCTCGTCGATCTGTAGTAGTAAAATTTTCGAAAAGCTTATGTCGCTAATCAAGTCTTCTATCGCTAAGCGAAGTTCACCCGAGGGATATCCGAAACACTACTGTCGAATCAATCTCCCTTGACAAACCTAGCCGCTCTTAACCATCTCAAGATTGGAGACTAATTCTACTTCGTGAGGATACCAAATTGCATAGCAATACTCGAGGAGAGGTTAAATCAAAGAAAAGTACGCTATTTCTCTTACTCTCAATGAACATCCCTTCACAATCCTACAGGTTAACCTTTGCATCCCATTCGCCTTTCCTACTACAGTTAGAATTTGCTCTTTGAAGGAAAAAGAGCTACTGAGCTTAACTATATATTTATTATGTCTCACGAATTCATACTGTTTATATGTACTGACTTATTTTCCTAAATGTAAGTTAATTGTAGTCAATTGTTTCTTTCTTATAGTTTAAAATTATAGAGTAATAACTCACCCCAGAGTTTAAGTGGGAGAAATGTCATTTTTGTCTTACATCGCCGAGAAAATGTAATAATAATAATGGCCAATGGCTGCAGTCACTATTCCACGAGTTTTAAAGAATTTTTTCTCGTTTCAGATCGATTGAAAAGAAGAGGTTGAAAGTTAGGAGCATCGCTGTCCAGAAAAGAATTTTGTCGACTGATACGATAGAGAAAGCGTTTCTGCTTGCGAGCCAACAAAAAAAATCCAATAAGAACTCTCTTTCAACGGCTGAGTGAATAAAAAATAAGTCGGAGGGAAGCGAAGTTTATAACTTTTTCATCGCAAGGCCAAGCAAGGAAAGGAAGAAATAAGATATGCACGGAAATAAGTGATGAGGGAAAAGAGGTGCACGGAATGCACTTACACATTCGCCCAAGAGTACTCCTTCCACTATCTGATCACAAATGCGTTTATCTTACAAAATTCGCATCGGGCTGTTCGATTAATAAACACTAATAAACTATCCCGAGAAGCATGACGAAATTTATTTTTTTAATATAGGGGAGGGTTGCCTAAATCGTACCATTAAAAAAAAATTATGTTACTTTAAAACAGGCGATAAACTTGACGTTTTCCGCAATTAGACGTGCAATGGGGTATTTTTCCATTTTGAAAATTGATTAGAAATTTTTACTCCATCTTGCACTGTTTTATAAAAAATTCATTTTAAACCGTTGCAAGCTGTGCGATTTATGCAACGGCTTTCCTAAATCGCAGCCCATTTTCAATAATTAATGAATAACTTCAACCTCATTAGGCGCAATAGCAAGTATTTCTCGAAAGTATATATTTTTAGAACCATAATGGAAGAAACATTTGTATTAAAATGTCTTCAGTATAAGAAATATGCTTATATTCGACGATAGTAGAAACTACCCGAGACTATTTATAACCGAATGCGCATCTCTTTCACACCCTTATTATTTTATAGATACTAATCAGGATAGAGTTGAACACTATGCAGCTCGTGGGATTAACATAAACTCACATTCTTTCGGGTTTCACCGCGTTGAAGTAACGTACTGACGACGTTTCGCCCACGTTCCAGTGGGCTTCTTCAGGTCGAAGTATTCCTGAATTTTCTTCGACCTGAAGAAGCCCACTGGATCGTGGGTGAAACGTCGTCAGTACGTTACTTCAACGCGGTGAAACCCGAAAGAATGCTGAGACCAACCGACCACCGCGAAAACCTACGAATGTACATAAACTCACAGTTTTAATATCTCTTTTGCGTTCAAATTTCGTTCGTCTTTCAATAATCTTCCCTTTTTCTCACCAGAATATTTCTCCGTCCTGTTGATAGTGAAATGTCCTTCTGTAAATCGAACTGATTAAGAAACACTCCCACATGGCCGTATGCTTGTGTGTGTATCGTATATGCTGGAATCTCAAAAATTGCTCTCTCTACATAAATTCTGTCGTTCGGTCCCACCATTAATTCTCCATGGACGTCTAATCCCTGTGTATTTATATGGGATATAATCCTATCTAATATGTATTTATATGGGATAATGCATGAAATCGAATTCATCAACCGCCTTACTCGTCAAGGGATAAGTCGTGTATTGCGGCTAAAGTTTAAAAAGGTATATTTCCTCAAAATTTCGAATCAATATGTATATATCACGAAAATAAGAATTTATGATCAATTTCTTTTCTTTTGAAAAGATTTAAAAGCAATCTTTTCATTAATGCATTCGATCGAAACTGCAATTATGTCCTCGGAGAGTTGGAGACGAGTACAAAGTATCGAATACATTAATAGAAAAAATGTGTTTTAGTCCGTCAGTGAGTGATTTCATGTACCTGCTGGATAATCCGAATGCAATGGAAATAAATAAAATTGAAAAAACTATATGAATCGGACTCTAACCCCGGCCCACTGAATAACAGTTGAATCACTACACAAACTCATTCTACTCTCAGCATGAATGGCTGAAATTTTTTAAGATAAAATTAATTATTACTAAAAAATTAAGGTCCATTTAGAGTAACCCCGTTCCACTTCGCTTAATTTCATTCCCTCTAAAACGTCAGTCAAATCGGCGGAGCAACCCGTTGTCTCTCTTTGTTAACATTAAGGGCTCGTAAAGAGAAATCCGCGAAATGTAACATTTCTAAATTGCTCACGACGCTAAGTCGAATTACTTTTAAGAGTCATTACTTAAAATATAACTAATGCTTAGTGGTTTTTTTCAAATTTCAACTTTCCGGTACGGTTTTCATCACGGCGCGTCATTTCCGGTTTTTGTTTCGCTTCTATAAGCCGAATGCTCCAAAAGGTTGTTGAGCAGTAATGTAAGGCGAACTGGTACATTATTAGAGATTGGAGATGGTGTTTAGACGAAGGAGCGTATTAAACAACAGCGTCTCTAAGTTGGGATTTGGACTCGAATGAAATTCAGACTCTCTTTGAGGGCACCGATGAAAAGCAATCTGACTCACGATGTTCCTTTTCTCAGAGAAAACAATACATAGATTCTTTTAATTGCGTGGAACGATTTTGTATTCGCGTTGAAAAGAAAGAAAATTGTTAATGAATTAGAGGAAGAAAGGAAAGAAAAACAGTCTGCTGTAGCCTGGAATCGAACAGGGTCTCCCACTTTCCGGTGCTCTGTCCTCTACCACGACACACCGATCTCTCCTTCGATTTTTTGGACCATGACGGGACACGATGTACTGTTGTAATAAATTAGAGACCACTTCTTAGGCCGTACGTCGGAATATGGAACTCGCATTCGGAGGTAAGTTCCGGATTACCGATAATTCCTAGAAGTACGTAATTTGGGACTTTTCTGTTTCCAAACGCGAGTTCCATATTCCGACGTACAGCTTAAGAAGTGGTCTCTAATATATTCGTGTCGTGTTCACTTAGATAAATCTATTTTAAATTGAATAAATTAGGTTAGATTGAATTTAACTAATTACATTGGTAAATGTAATTTCCGGGAAGTTTAGCTGAGAGAGCGTACTCACGGTGTTTGAGCAGAAAACGCTGCTTCCTCTAAGTCCGCTTGGAAATGTGGCAGTCGGTGCAGTGACGGTTGAGAAAGTGGGCGGTCGCTGCCAGAAGGTGGTCCCCCTTCCATTCTGCACTGGAGCCTTTTACGTGATTGTTTTTTGATGCGAAAAGCACGCAAATTCACGATAAATCTTCTAATGGTTGCATCGAGTCGCCAAATTAACGCCATTCCATCGGCCTTCACTCTGAGAAATCGGATGGAAATTCACTTCATAATGAAGATATACTGTCGCTCTCATTATTACGGGAATTTAAAAGAAAAGAATGTTTCAGAGGTAAAGTATCCATAAATCTCTTGAAATTGAGCTTCGCTTAATTATTTATTTTCTCGACCTTTTCGATTCGCACACAAACAGCGTCAAAAATCTCGGATTTGTTAGACATTATTCTATTTTAAGACAATGCGTCTCCTTTCCTCCTCAATATTATTTGCTTTAGCCAAATGATTCCCCGCCATTTTCATTGGACTTCTCAGTTACGTCTCCCACTTCAGAAGAGGAATTTAACACATTTAACAAAACGTTTTCTGGTAAACAAAATCCACATTGTCTGAGAATAGCGCCAAATTTTGCATTTTTACGTTTTCGCACATCGAAAATCAATTAAACTTCGATATATCTTGGAACGCATGGAATATGTAGAATATAATATATGTGGTACACTTGGATATTAGCCCATTATTATTATTATATTAGTTCATCCAATGACTTGGTTGCCAGTGTTTTGCAAGACGAGCAAACATTTTTCATAAATTTTAAGTTATATACGAGCTAGGTCTTGCAATACATGGACTAGGTACACCATGTTTTTTCAGTGTATAACTAAGGAATGTTGTTGTTCCTCAGTTTGGTTTACGAATGATACATGCCGCAACAAGATTTTAATTGCGATGAGACTTTTTGCGGAAAAGATACCTAAGAGTACCTACATTAAAGCAAACGAGAATGCAATGCTCAGGCCATGAAAGACCGTCTCACTCTCTTGTTTTGTGCTAATGCAAGCGGTGATTTAAAAGTCAGGCCCATGCTCTTGTATCATTCTGAAACTTCGAAGAAGGTGAATTGAAATTGATGAGGAATCTTCAAGGAAGAAATCGAGCGATGATTCTGTTTAACGGCAGCGCAATGTCACATATCCGCGAAATCCTCAAAAGGAGGTAAAAACAAGCGGCGCTTGACTCTTGTTAACGTCGTACAGAATGAAAAAGGTTCCAATGCATTCGTATATCAAACCGATTTCCCTATAAGAAATATTGGAAACTTAGATGATTCGTTCTAAAGCCTACATATATTAACATACGTAATAATTATTAACACAAATTACTATTCTCCACCTAACCTCGTATGTCATTATCATTTGTACAAAATATAATATTAAACTTAAAGAAAGGGCGCAATGCGGAGAAAAAATCAAACCCACGTTGCGGGAAAATGCCCTGAGAGAAGGGGGGTGAAAAAACCCGCAAAATCAAAGTAAATAAAAATAAAGACAATATATAATACAATATATTTAAATTTCAGGTCATCGAAAATGAGACAAAATGCGAAAATCGAATTACAAACTATAGAACACAGAGAACATAAGTTTAAAAGTTACGGAGAGTTACAAAATGAAATGACATATCTAAAGACATTAATAGTCTTCCAATAAAAGGACATGATCATTTCTCAAGTAAGATTAACTAGTAAAAAGTAAGATCTAATGTAAGATTAACTATTTAAATTTAAGATGTTATATGGTCATTATTTCAGCACTCGTTGAATTGGCAATATTCATATCGAATCGTCATTTGACAACTTTCCAAAACCAGCTGTCGCATTTTGCGGAGGAATTACGTAGATATTTTTCATGGAAAA
>KZ308579.1:720300-754545 GCA_000376725.2 Ladona fulva | reverse complement strand
GTTATCTAATGCAAGAGATTGTCAAAGGCCTGTTAAGTTGCGGATATTTATAAAACTGTCTTCTGGTTTCCGCGGTTAATCCCGTTTCTTTTAATTTGTTAAAATTAGAACAGAAGTTGCGATGTACAAGTGATAAATTATACAGAGCTTCTTTTAATGTGTAAAATATCAAAATATTTAAATTTCGATAATTTTTAGTAACTTGTTCTAAGATTTATGAGTAATTATTTATGAATGTTTCAACAACGGATATTGTGCACCTCAAATTTACGTATTTCATTCCCGTTGGTCACTTTCAATTTTAGTGGCCAAACTAGTATTTATAATTTCCGAAGTTTGTCCTTAAATCTGTAGTTTCGTCTTCCCTCCTAAATCATTCCTTGAATTTCATCCAAATGTATTATACTTGGGCATTCCACTGCGAAGAGAACGTTCGCTAAGGAACTGAATAACACAACAGAAAACGACGACATCTAACGGTAAAGATAAAAACGAATAAGCAAATATTTTAATGAGTGCGTCTAAATTGTATCCGTCATAGCGATTCAGCGTCATATCTCTTATAGACGATGGATATTTTATTCCTTTTTAATAAAGAATTAAGAGCAAAATAAAGATAATTTTCTTCCGTTTCAGTGATAAGAATCTCTCAGTTCTGAGGATAAATAGTTCGTAAAGGATCTTTTCTCAGACAATTTTGGAATCGACTTTTTGCCTTACATGTAGTACGAATGAGATTTGTTTAAGGAGTTGAAAATCAATCTGGAGGCATTAATTATGGACATCTTGAGTCGAGTGGAATAAGAACTGCAAAACTGCAAACGCACCTGCCATGATGGCGTTTCTGAAGTCTGGAAGCGATGAAAAGGCAGTTGACTTCTACGAGCCCATCAAAGGACTGCCATAGGCACTACCCTTTTCGGATAAATTCCTCCGCTGAAAATCTCGTTTAATTCCTCTTATCTGTGCTTCTCTAACATTATCTGATGCGTGAAGTTTTCGCGCCAAAGGTTAACACCTGATCCTCTGAATGGTATAACTGCATTGCATTGTTTGGTGGTCAGTTCAGAAAAAAACTAAGAGAGCTAATATTTTAGATTCCTATTATAAACTTAAAAAATTCTTTTTAATCAATATGAGTTTTTTTACCGAAAGCTAACAAGATATCTCACTATCGGATAATTTATGCACGTTCTCTACAGGAAAAAGGTAGAAATGAGAAAATCCCAAGGAAGAATGGACTTGAAAAAAGTCTGAGGGGACCGGGAATCGAACCCGGGTCTCCCAATTGCCGGTCGGGTGCTCTGTCCGTTGAGCTATCCCGGCAGAAGATTTCTCCAAGCCATTCGGGAGAAAATAATTTCATATTTATTTTCCGTGTCCTATTTTGAGTTTTTTCTTTGCTTATATAATAAAACGTTAGTTGGTGACGATGAGCTACTTAGTTTTAGATATTCTTAGCAATATTAATGTTATTATTTTCGCATTATTCTCAATGAATTATGGCTGTCTTCTATTGCTATTCGTAATCATTCATCATATAAATTCTATCAGCTATATCTTAATCACTCTACCATTTCTTTTAATTTTTATCAATGCCACGTTGTATTTATCGTTACATTTTTCTTTACTTTCCCGTTTTACTCTCCTTTCTCTTCACAGGTCTTTTTCCATTTATACAATCTCCCTCTCTCTGTAAAATATTCGCTTTTTGACCGACAAATTAATTTTTTATTTTATTTTAAACGCACATTTTTAATGATTTTGGATGTTTTCGCATCTTATATATTTCCCCTATTTATTTGTGTATTTGATTTTATTGTCGCTCTATTTCATATAATTCCATTCATCCGTAAATACAAGACTGCTCTATTACGTCTGAACTTTGCTCCATTAGGGACATACTATTCCTTACTTTCCTTCGTGAGTATTATCTCTATCAAAAGAGAATCCGCCAATTCTCCCACGTGAGCGAATTCGAGTATTTCCTCTTTTCTGGAAAGCAGTGCGCCCTGCGTTTGTCAACTCCTTGGCGAGCGTACAATTATTTCTCTTTGCGCTCTGAATTCTTAATGTGCTTTCACCTCTGCTTTCCTTTCGGCACACACTTTCGCCTTCTCGAGGATCCTAAAAGAGGTTTCCTTTCCTTTTCCTGCCCAAATATTCCCCAAACTCTACCAATTGCGTCACATAAATTGAGACAATTTATACTTCGCAAAGTATTGTACATACGTTTAAATGTCGATTTAAAAAAAATAATTTGTCTTTTATTTCGAAATTTATCGGAAATGTCTACATTATTTAATTCATATACTACATTAACCGTCACTATTGACGGTTAGATTATTATTATTTAACCTTTAAAAAGCGCAATTTAAGCTGAATCTAAGCGGGATATCGTAATTCAAGCGGATTCTAAGCGGAGTAAGCGCAAATTAAGCGGATTATAAGCGAGGTAAGCGCAATTTAAGCGTATTATAAGCAGAGAAAGCGCAATTAAAGCTGATTCCATCCGAAGTAAGCGCAAATTAAGCGGATTCTAAGCGGAGTAAGCGCAATTTAAGCGGATTAGAAGCTGAGTAAGCGCAAATTTAGTAGATTTTAAGCGATGAAAGCGCAATTTAAGCTGATTCTAAGCGGAGTAAGCGCAAATTAAGCGGAGTAAGCATAATTTAAGTGGATTACAAGCTGAGTTAGCGCAAATTACGCTTTAAATTGCGCTTTCTCCGCTTAGAATCAACTTAATTTGCGCTTACTCCTCTTATGAACCGCCTAGATTGCGCTTACTCCGCTTAGAATCCGCTTATAATGCGCTTATCTCTCTTAAATTGCGCTTACTAAGCGGATCCTAAGCGGAGTAAGCGCAATTTAAGCGGAGTAAGCGCAATTTAAGAGAGATAAGCGCAATATAAGCGGATCCTAAATGGAGAAAGCGCAATTTAAGCGGACAAAGCGAAAATTAAGCGGATTTGAAGCTGAGTAAGCGCAAATTAAGTTGATTCTAAGCGTAGAAAGCGCAATTTAAAGCGTAATTTGCGCTAACTCAGCTTGTAATCCACTTAAATTATGCTTACTCCGCTTAATTTGCGCTTACTCCGCTTAGAATCAGCTTAAATTGCGCTTTCTCAGCTTAGAATGCGCCTAAATTGCGCTTTCTCCGCTTAAAATCTACTAAATTTGCGCTTACTCAGCTTAGAATCCGCTTAATTTGCGCTTACTCCGGATGGAATCAGCTTTAATTGCGCTTTCTCTGCTTAGAATCCGCTTAAAAATGTGCTTTCTCCACATAGAATGCGCTTTCTACACTTAGAACCCGCTTAAATTGCGCTTTGTCCGCTTAAATTGCGCTTTCTCTACTTAGGACCCGCTTATATTTCGCTTATCTCACTTAAATTGCGCTTACTCCGCTTAGGATCCTAGTAAATTGCGCTTACTCCGCTTACTACGCTTAAATTGCGCTTACTCCGCTTAGAACTCGTTGATATCGCTTAGATATATGCAATTTAAGCGGATTCTAAGCGGAGTAAGCGCAATTTAAGCTCATTCTAATCAAAGATAGCGCAAAATAAGCGGAGTAAGCGCAATTTAAGCGGATTCGAAGCGGAGTAAGCGCAATTTAAGAGGATTCTAAGTAGAGAAAGCGCAATTTAAGCGGATTCTAAGCGAAGTAAGCAAAATTTAAGCGGATTCTAAGTAGAGAAAGCGCAATTCAAGAGGATTCTAAGAGAAGTAAGCGAAATTTAAGCGGATTCTACGCGGAGAAAGCGCAATTTAAGCGGATTCTAAGCTGAGAAAGTGCACTTTGAGCGGACTAAGCGAAGTAAGCTCATTATAAGCAGAGTAAACGCAATTAAACCTGATTCTAAGCTGAGACCGCACAAAAGAATAGTTAAGGGTTTCGTGGCGCGATCTTCAACCTTTTCCATCACCGCTTCGGAAACAAAAAAAATCGAAAAAAAAACAAATACGACGCGATAATAAATAAAAGCGGCAACAAAACACCGTCGACTCGGGAGAGAGCTCAAAAAGATTTCAGCACATCAAGACGAATCCGCGGGAAAAAATAAATTCGGCCGAAAAAAAAAGAGCGAAAATCGCGCGACTAGGAAATGGAATACGAGAAATAAACATTTGAAGGCGCTGTGGCGGATTGTTGTTCGGAGCAAATTAAAGCGCCCCGTAGCGACAGATTGGGAAACAAGGGAGGGAAAAAAAGAAGGGCGATATGATGGGGAAAAGGCGGGAAAAACTACAAATGAGGAGCGGAAAAGCGCGAGTTTATGTCTGAAAAAATGGTTGGGTTGGGTTGGGTTTGGATGGATCTAAACCCGTTCTAAGCGGTCTCAACGTGTTCTAAGCGGTCTAAGCATATATCTTAGCGATATCAACTTGTTCTAAGCGGAGTGCGCGATTTAAGCGTAGTAAGCGGAATAAGCGCCATTTAATAGGATCCTAAGCGGAGTAAGCGCAATTTAAGCGGATCCTAAGCGCAACTAAAGCGTATTCTAAGCGGAGTAAGCGCAATTTAAGCTGATTCTAAGCTGAGAATGCGCAATTCAACCGGATTCTAAGCGAAGTAAGCCCTAATTCTGCGGATTATAAGCGGAGTAAGCTCATTGTAAGCGGACTAAGCGCAATTTAAGCAGATGCTTAGCGGAGTAAGCGCAATTTAAGAGGATCCTTAGTAGAGAAAGCGCAATTTAAGCTGATTATAAGCGAAGGAAGCGAAATTTAAGCGGATTTTAAGTAGAGAAAGCGCAATTCAAGCGGATTCTAAGCGAGGTAAGCGAAATTTAAGCGGATTCTAAGCGGAGAAAGCGCAATTGAAGCGGATTCTATGCCGAGAAAGTGCATTCTGAGCGGACTAAGCGAAGTAAGCTCATTATAAGCTGACTAAGCGCAATCTTAACTGATTCTAAGCTGAGACCCCAAAAAAGAATAGTTAAGGGTAACGCACCTCGATCTTCAACTTTTTCCATCTCCGCTTCCAAACCAAAAAAAAAGAAAAAATAACAAATACGACGCGATAATAAATAAAGGCGACAACAAAAAATCCGTCGACTCGGGAGAGAGCTCAAAAAGATTTCAGCACATCAAGGCGAATCCGCGGGAAAAAATAAATGCGGCCGAAAAAAAAAGAGCGATAATCCCGCGACTAGGAAATGGAATACGAGAAATAAACATTTGAATGCGCTGTGGCGGATTGTTGTTCGGTGAAAGTTAAAACGCCCCCTAGCGACCGATTGAGGAACAAGGGAGGGAAAAAAAGAAGGGCGATATGATGGGGAAAAGGCGGGAAAAACNTTGTGTTTTTTTCTATTTTTTTTGTTTCCGTAGCGGAGATGGAAAAAGTTGAAGATCGCGGCGCGTTACCCTTAACTATTCTTTTTTGGGGTCTCAGCTTAGAATGAGGTTAGATTGCGCTTAGTCTGCTTATAATCAGCTTACTTCGCTTAGTCCGCTCAGAATGCACTTTCTCAGCATAGAATCCGCTTAAATTGCGCTTTCTACGCTAAGAATCCGCTTAAATTTCGCTTACTTCTCTTAGAATCCGCTTGAATTGCGCTTTCTCTACTTAGAATCCGCTTAAATTTCGCTTACTTTGCTTAGAATCCGCTTAAATTGCGCTTTCTCTACTTAGAATCCGGTTAAATTGCGCTTACTTCGCTTAGGATCCGCTTAAATAGCGCTAACTCTGCTTACGATCAGCTGATATTGCGCTTATTCCGCTTAGAATCCGTTGATAATGCGCTTATCTCGCTTAAATTGCGCTTGCTCCGCTTACGATCAGCTTAAATTGCGCCTACTCCGTTTAAATTGCGCTTACACCGCTTAATTTGTGCTTGAATTGCGCTTAGAATCAGCAAAAATTGAAGTTCCCCGCTTAGAATCCGCTTAAATTGCGCTTAGAATCCGATTAAATTGCGCTTAGTCCGCTTAAATTGCGCTTTCTCCGCTTAGAATCCGCGTAATTTGCGCTTAATCAGCTTATAATCCGCATAAATTGCTTTTACTCCGCTTAAATTGCGTTATCTCCCCTAGGAATCCGCTTTAATTGCGCTTACTTAGCTTAAAATCCGCTTACTTTGAGCTTACTCTGCTTATAGTCCGCTTAATTTGCGCTTACACCGCTTAGAACCCGCTTGAATTGCGCTTTCCCGCAGTGAATCAGCTTAAATTGCGCTTACTCCGCTTAGAATCCGCTTAAATTGCGCTTAGTCCCCTTACTGTGAGCGTACTCCGCTTATAATCCGCTTAATTTGCGCATACTCCGCTTAGAATCCGCTTGAATTGCGTATTCACCGTTAAGAATCAGCTTAAATTGCGCTTACTCCGCTTAGAATCCGCTTACATTGCGCTTAGTGCGCTTACTATGAGCTTACTCCGCTTATAATCCGCATAATTTGCGCTAACTCAGCATGTAATCCGCTTAAATTACGCTTACTCCGCTTAATTTGTGCTTTCTCCACATAGAATGCGCTTTCTCCACTTAGAACCCGCTTAAATTGCGCTTTGTCCGCTTAAATTGCGCTTTCTCTACTTAGGATCCGCTTATCATTTGCTTATCTCGCTTAATTAGCGCTTACTCCGCTTAGGATCCGCTAAAATTCCACTTACTCCGCTTACGACCGGCAAAAATGGGCTTACTCCGCTTAAATTTCGCATACACAGATTAGAACACATTGATATCGCTTAGATATATGCTTAGACCGCTTGGAACACGTTGAGACCGCTTAAAACGGGTTTAGATCGCTTCTAAACACGTTGAATTTGCTTAAAACACGCTAAGACCGAATCGAACAGCCTGAAACCCTTTAGAACTCGTAGAGACCGCTTAGAACGGGTTTAGATCCAACCCAACCCAACCCAACCCTATTTAAGTGGATTTTAAGCGGAGAAAGCGCAATTTAGGCGCATTCAAAGCTGAGAAAGGGCAATTTAAGCTGATTCTAAGCAGAGTAAGCGCAAATAAGCAGAGTAAGCGTAATTTAAGCGCACTAATCTTAATTTCAGCGGATTCTAAGCGGAGTAAGCGCAATTTAAGCTGATTCTAAGCGGAGAAAGCGAAAATTAAGCGGAGTAAGCGCAATTTAAAAGGATTGTAATCGGAGTAAGCGCAATCTAAGCTGATCGTAAGCAGGAAAGCGCAATTCAAGCGGATCCTTAGCGGAGTAAGCGCAATTTAAGCGGATTCTAAGTAGGGAAAGCGCAATTCAAGCGGATTCTAAGCGAAGTAAGCGCAAATTAAGCGGAGTAACCGTAATTTCAGCGGACTAAGCGCAACTTAAGCGGATTCTAAGCGGAGTAAGCGCAATTTAAGCTCATTCTAAGCAAAGAAAACGCAAATTAAGCGGAGTAAGCGCAATTTAAGCGGATTCTAAGCGGAGTAAGCGCAATTTAAGCTGATCATGAGCGAAGTAAGCTCAAAGTATGCGGATTATAAGCTGAGTAAGCGCAATTTAAGCGGATTCTAAGGGGAGAAAGCGCAATTTAAGCGGACTATGAGCAATTTAAGCGGATTCTAAGCGGGGTAAGCGCAATTTAAGCGTATTAGAAGCTGAGTAAGCGCAAATTAAGTAGATTCTAAGCTGAGAAAGCGTAATTCAAGTGGATTCTAAGCTGAGTAAGCGCAATTTAAACGGAGTACGCGTTATTTAAGCTAATCGTAAGCGGAGTAAGCGCAATTTAAGCGAATACTTATCGGAGTAAGCGCAATTTAAGCGGATACTCAGCGGAGTAAGCGCAATTTAAGCGAGATAAGCGCAATTCAAGCGGATTCTAAGCGAAGTAAGCGCAATTTAAACGGATACTCAGCGGAGTAAGCGCAATTTAAGCGAGATAAGCGCTATTTAAGCGGATCCTTAGCGGAGTAAGCGCAATTTTAGCGGATTCTAAGTATGGAAAGCGCAATTTATGCGGATTCTAAGCGATGTAAGCGAAATATAAGCGGATTCTAAGCGGAGAAAGCGGAATTAAGCGGATTCTAAGCTGAGAAAGTGCATTCTGAGCGGACTAAGCGAAGTAAGCTCATTATAAGCAGACTAAGTGCAATTTAATCTGATTCCATTCGGAGAAAACGCAAATTAAGCAGATTCTAAGCGGAGTTAGCGCAATTTAGGCGTATTCTAAGCTGGGAAAGTGCAATTTAAGCTGATTCTAAGCGGAATAAGCGCAAATTAAGCGGAGTAAGCGTAATTTAAGCGGATTAAGCGTAATTTAAGCGGATTCTAAGCGGAGTAAGCGCAATTTAAGCTGATTCTAAGCGGAGAATGCGCAATTCAAGCGGATTCTAAGCGGAGTAAGCGCAAATTCTGCGGATTATAAGCGGAGTAAGCTCATAGTAAGCGGAATAAGCGCAATTTAAGCGCATTCTAAGCGGAGTAAGCGCAATTTAAGCTCATTGTAAGCAATGGAAGCGCAAATTAAGCGGAGTAAGCGCAATTTTAGCGGATTCTAAGTGGAGTAAGCGGAATTTAAGAGGATTCTAAGGAGAGAAAGCGCTATTTAAGCGGATTCTAAGCGTAGAAAGCGTAATTTAAGCGTAGTAAGCGGAGTAAGCGCAATTTAATAGGATCCTAAGCGGAGTAAGCGCAATTTAAGCGTAGTAAGCGGAGTAACCGCAATTTAATAGGATCCTAAGCGGAGTAAGCGCAATTTAAGCGTAGTAAGCGCAATTTAAGCGAGATAAGCGAAAAATAAGGGGATCCAAAGTAGAGAAACGGAATTTAAGCGGGTTCTAAGTGGAGAAAGAGCATTCTATGTGGAGAAAGCACAATTTAAGCGGATTCCAAGCGGAGTAAGCGCAATTTAAGCGGATTATAAGCTGAGTAAGCGCAAACAAAGCGGATTCTAAGCGAAGTAAGCACATTTTAAGCGTATTAGTTTCTGAGTAAGCGCAAATTAAGCTGATTCTAATCGGAGTAAGCGCAATTTAAGCGGAGTAAGCGAAATTTAAGCGGACAAAGCGCAATTTAGAGGCATTCTAAGCTGAGAAAGCGCAATTTAAGCTGATTATAAGCAGAGTAAGCGCAAATTAAGCGGAGTAAGCCTAATTTAAGTGGACTAAGCGCAATTTAAGCGGGTTCTAAGCGGAGAACGCGCAATTCAAGCGGATTCTAAGCGGACTAAGCGCAATTTAAGCGGATTCTAAACGGAGTAAGCGCAATTTAAGCTCACTCTAAGCAAAGAAAACGCAAATTAAGCGGAGTAAGCGCAATTTAAGGGGATTCTAAGCGGAGTAAGCGCAATCTATCGGACTCTAAGCGGAGTAACCGCAATTTAAGCGAGATAAGCGGAATATAAGGGGATCCTAAGTTGAGAAAGCATACTTAAGCGGACAAAGCGGAATTTAAGCGGGTTCTAAGCGGAGTAAGCGCAGTTTAAGCTGATTCTAAGCGGAGTATCCGCAATTCAAGCGGATTCTAAGTGGAGTAAGCTCATAGTAAGCGGACTAAGCGCAATTTAAATGAATTCTAAGCGGAGTAAGCGCAATTTAAGCTCATTGTAAGCAAAGAAAGGGCAAATTAAGCGGAGTAAGCGCAATTTTAGCGGATTCTAAGCGGAGTAGGCGAAATTTAAGAGGATTCTAAGATTGGGAAACAATGGAGGGCGAAAAAGAAGGGCGATATGATGGGGAAAAGGCGGGAAAAACTACAAAAGAGGAGCGGAAAAGCGCGAGTCTATGTCTGAAAACAGGGTTGGGTAGGGTTCGGTTGGGTTGGATCTAAACCCGTACTAAGCGGTCTCAACGTGTTCTAAGCGGTCTAAGCATATATCTAAGCGATATCAACGTGTTCTAAGCGGAGTAAGCGTTATTTAAGCGTAGTAAGCGGAGTAAGCGCAATTTAGTAGCATCCTAAGCGGAGTAAGCGCAATTTAGCGTAGTAAGCGGAGTAAGCGCAATTTAATAGGATCCTAAGTGGAGTAAGCGCAATTTAAGCAGAGTGAACGCAATTTAAGCGGATCCTTAGCGGAGTAAGCGCAATTTTATCTGACTCTAAGATGAGTAAGCGCAATTTAAGCGAGAGAAGCGAAATATAAGGGGATCCTAAGTAGAGAAAGCGAATTTAAACGGACAAAGCGGAATTAAAGCGGGTTCTATGTGGAGAAAGCGCATTCTATGTGGAGAAAGCACAATTTAAGCGGATTATAAGCTGAGTAAGCGCAAATTAAGCGGATTATAAGCTGAGTATGCGCAAATTAAGCGGATTCTGTGCGGAATGAGCGCATTTTAAGCGTAGTAAATTCTGAGTAAGCACAAATTAAGCTGATACTAATCGGAGTAAGCGCAATTTAAGCGGAGTGAGCGAAATTTAAGCGGACTAAGCGCAATTTAGAGGCATTCTAAGCTGAGAAAGCGCAATTTAAGCTGATTCTAAACGGAGGAAGCGCAAATTAAGCGGAGTAGGCGTAATTTAAGCGGACTAAGCGCAATTTCAGCGGATCCTTATGGGAGTAAGCGCAATTTGTCGGACTCTAAGCGGAGTAAGCGCAATTTAAGCGAGATAAGCGAAATGTAAGGGGATCCTAAGTAGAGAAAGCGAATTTAAGCGGACAAAGCGGAATTTAAGCGGGTTCTAAGCGGAGTAAGCGCAATTTAAGCTGATTCAAAGCGGAGAATACGCAATTCAAGCGGATTCTAAGTGGAGTAAGCGAAATTTAAGCGGATTCTAATTAGAGAAAGCGCAATTCAAGCGGATTGTAAGCGAAGTAAGCGAAATTTAAACGGATTCTAAGCGGAGAAAANATTACTTAGCATCTAATATGCTTAAATTGCGCTTTCTCCGCTTAGAATCCGCTGAAATTTCGCTTAGTCCGCTTACTATGATCTTACTCCGCTTATAATCCGCTTACTTTGCGATTACTCCGCTTAGAATCCGCTTGAATTGCGCATTATCCGCTTAGAATCCGCTTAAATTACGATTTCTCCGCTTAGAATCCGCTTGAATTGCGCATTATCCGCTTAGAATCAGCTTAAATTGCGCTTACTCCGCTTAGAATCCGCTTAGATTGCGCTTTGTCCGCTTAAATTGCGCATACTTTGCTTAATTTGCGCTTTTTTCGCTTATAATCAGCTTAAATTGCGCTTTCTCCGCTTAGAATCTGCTTAATTTGCGCTTACTCCGCTTAGAATCCGCTTAAAATGCGCTTAGTCCGCTTTCTATGATCTTTCTCCGCTTATAATCCGCTTAATTTGCGCTTACTTCGCTTAGAATCCGCTTGAATTACGCTTTTTAAGCTTAGAATCATCATAAATTGCACTTACTCCGCTTAGAATCAGCTTAAATTGCGCTTAGACCGCTTATAATGAGCATATTTCGCTAAGTCCGCTCAGAATGCACTTTATCAGCTTAGAATCCGCTTAAATTGCGCTTTCTCCGCTTAGAATCCGCTTAAAGTTTGCTTACATCGCTTAAAATCCGCTTACATTGCGCTTTTTCCGCTTAAATTGCGCATACTTTGCATAATTTGCGTTTTTTTCGCTTAGAATCAGCTTAAATTGCGATTACTCCGCTTAGTATCCGCTTAAATTGCACTTACTCCGCTAAAGATCCGCTTAAATTGTGCATACTACGCTTACGATCAGCTTAGATTCCGCATACTCCGCTTAGAATCCATTTATAATGCGCTTATCTCGCTTTAATTGCGCTTACTACGCTTAAATTGGGCTTACTCCGCTTAGAATCCGCTTGAATCACGCTTTCTCAGCATAAAATCCGCTTAAATTGCGTTTACTCCCCTTAGAATCCACTTAAATTGCGCTTACTCAGCTTAGAATTCGCTTACTTTGAGCTTACTCCGCTTATAATCCGCTTAATTAGCGCTTACTCCGCTTAAAATCCGCTTAAATTGCGCTTTCTCTACTTAGAATCCGCTTACATTGCGCATACTCCGCAAACGATCCGCTTAAAAGCGGAGTAAGCGAAAATTAAGCGGATTATAAGCGGAGTAAGATCATAGTAAGCGGACTAAGCGCAATTTCAGCGGATTCTAAGCGGAGAAAGCGCAAATTAAGCTGATTCTAAGCGAAAAAAGCGCAAATTAAGCAAANTACTGAAAAGACCGCTCCCTGAATGTTCGTAGGTTGGACACTAGGTCGATGTAAAAAATTTATAGGATTTAAATCCCAGGGACCAGGGAAATTAAAGGTATTTAATTGCTTATCTGAAGCTGATTACACATCTGGTCCGCACATTATCGCGTCCTCCCAGAGATAAAGTCCCCTTCAAACCTATGGGATGGGTGAAAAGCGTTTCCTTCTGACGTAAACAGATTGTCATTTTTTTCTAAAGCTGCCGAAGATTCGATTCTATGGTCTGTTTCAACCTTTCTATTCGGTATGGGCGCTTATTGGAGAAAATCCCCGTGTATTCTTCCATAAGGAACGTAGCTAGCTTCGCGCTGGGTCTCCTTTACGCGGTGCGTCAGATTCGGATGGATAAAATTAAGATTCATAGTTTACGATGGTCGATTTCCGCTTAAATTCTGATGAAGTTTAAATGAAAATGAGTTTATCAACATAGTGATGAAGATTTTATGCTTTTATGTCAAAAGAATCAAAGCTTAAAGGAGATATTGAATGAATGGCTGCGATTTTCACGTGTGAACATTTTTGAAACTGCCATTACTCGCTTCCAACACAACATAAAATGCTGCTTTTTTCTGTGGTTGCTCTTTGCATTATCCGAACGCATAAGAATCACGTGAAATTAATTTTCGAGTAATCACGTCTTCGTAAAAAATTGTGAAATCATATTGTGAAACGTAACAATTATGAAATTGTGAAACGTAAATTTCGAAAAATTTGGTCGTGCAGTCTAATTTATACGTCGCCTAAAACTTTTTGTTCCTCACGTGACGTAGAGCTTGTCGCAAGAGTAATTGAGATAAAGGTTGAAATTAGTATTTACAGTTTGTTTGGAGGCGATATCTTGAACAGAACTTTAGTTTTTGACTTTCATATCCGAAAGAGTAATCGCCACGCGCTTCGATTCGCGGCTGCTGCGTACGGCAAATCGAAATCGATGAAAGCCGGCCAAATTTAATGATTTTACGATTTTTTCTCCTCTGAAATTTTATCTACACATATATATTAACCGGAAAGTGATTAGGAACATCAAGGCAAGTACCCAGCTATGGGTCTACTTCGATTGACCGACACTCACCTGACCGACCCTCGCTTGACCGACGCTCGCTCGACCGACACCTCGGTTGACCGATTCCTCGTTTGACCGACAACTCGTTTGACCGACTCCTCGTTTTACCGACAGCTCGATTGACCGACTCCTCGTTTGACCGACAGCTCGATTGACCGACATCTACATGACGGAGACAGTAAATGCGCTACATTATTAATACGCCTGCGCATATACAGATGGTAATTAAAAAGGAAATTAAAGAAACCGTCAGCGGGTCTTCCGTGAAATTATTTATTAAATTATAATTATAATTAAAAACATAAATGTTATAATTAGTTATAAACATATTATTTGTCAATTGCCAAAATGATAACTATAAATAAAATATGATATGCGTAAAATAATTAATTTTCAATGGTATACAACATTCATTTTTATCACCTACACTTACACTCCGAGAGAAAAAATTTAACAAGTCTCCTATGAAATTCTTATAATTATTAATTAGCGAAAGTTTTTTAGAAGGAAGCTCTTTAAAAGATTGTTAATATTTAGTACAACCTACAGTAGGTTAATCAATCACTCATGGTAATTATTTTTTTAATACCATCAATAATGGACGGTAGGAGTATGAAAAATCTTCTTTACCGGTATTATAAACAAAATTTGCTTGCAATCTGTGATAAATATTTAAAAATGAATCAGGAATAACTAATATTACTTAATGGTGTTCTTGTGAAAGTATGGCTGAGAATTAACTCAAGTTCGCCAATCGAAGGGATTCAACATCTATTGAGTTAGCTGCAGGATGTTCAAAGATTCATAACACAATTAATATTTTGCATTTACAGTATTACCCCGCAAGCCATCTAATTGGGTATGGCAGGCGGTGTAAAAACATCGAACCTATTAATAATATACCTGATCGGTATTCCTAACGCTATCAGAAAAAAAGAAACCTTTAATATCTATCCGTTCTCGCTATGATTTCGCGAAATCTCATAGTCGTCTGGTCTCAGAAATCGCGCTCACTGAGAACGAGAATCACGATATCGCGTATTTCGTCGTGATACATCACTTAAAAATTTCTGGAAAAACTTCTGCCTATACTCGCTTCTTCTATCCTTTAGGGATTTAGGGACGCTGCTATAAAAACTAATCTCCATTAACGAAACCAGTCGCTCTGCTTTGTACGCGCTCTAGCTTCAAGATCAGATCCCTTACTGTGGATTCCATAATGAGCAACAATACCCTAGTAAAGGACGAACGAGCGAGAAATAAGCCACCTCTTTGACACTGCATAGACAACCCCTGAGAACGCGGTTACATAGCCACAAAGTCCTATCAGCTGATCCCACAACTACTTGAATGTGCGTTTTAAATTGTTCTTTCTCCACATAGAATGAGTTTTCTCCACATAGAACCCGCTTAAATTGAGCTTTGTCCGCTTAAATTGCGCTTTATCTACTTAGGATCCGCTTATATTTCGCTTATCTCGCTTAAATTGCGCTTACTCCGATTAGAGTCCGATAAAATAGCGCTTACTCAGCTCAGGATCCGCTTTAATTGCGTTTACTGCGCTTAGGATCCGCTTAAATTGCGCTTACTCCGCTTAAATTGCGCATACTCCGCTTAAATTGCGCTTACTGCGCTTAGGATCCTATTAAATTGCGCTTACTCCACTTAGGATCCGCTTAAATTCCGTTTACTACGCTTACGACAAGCTAAATTGCGCTAACTCCACTTAGAACACGTTGATATCGCTTAGAAATATGCTTAGACCGCTTAAAACACGTTGAGACTGCTTAAAACGGGTTTAGATCGCTTCAAAAACGTTGAATTTGCTTAAAAAACGCTAAGACCGCTTAGAACTGCCTGAAACACTTTAGAACTCGTTGAGACCGCTTAGAAAGGGTTTAGATTATACCCAACCCAACCCAACCNATAACTCCACTTAGAACACGTTGATATCGCTTAGATATATGCTTAGACCGCTTAGAACACGTTGAGACTGCTTAAAACGGGTTTAGATCGCTTCAAAACACGTTGAATTTGCTTAAAAAACGCTAAGACCGCTTAGAACTGCCTGAAACACTTTAGAACTCGTTGAGACCGCTTAGAAAGGGTTTAGATTATACCCAACCCAACCCAACCCTACCCTGTTCTCAGAGATAGACTCGCGCTTTTCCACTCCTCTTCTGTCCTTCTTCCCGCCTATTCCCCATAATATCGCCCTTCTTATTTTTCCCTCCCTTGTTTCCCAATCATTCGCTAGGGGGCCATAATAATTTTCTCCGAAAAAAACTTCGCCAACGCGCCTTCAAATGTTTATTTCTCGTATTCCATTTCCGCGACGCGCGATTTTCGCTCTCCTTTTTTTTTCGGCCGAATTTATCGTTTCCCACGGATTCGCCTTGATGTGCTGAAATCTTTTTGAGCTCTCTCCCGAGTCGACAGTGTTTTGTTTCAGCTTTTATTTATTTTCTCGTCGTTTTCGTTTTTTTATCGATTTTTTTGTTTCCGAAGCGGAGATGGAAAAAGTTGAAGATCACGGCGCGTTACCCTAAACTATTCTTTTGTGGCGTCTCAGCTTAGAATCATGTTAAATTGCGCTTAGTCTGCTTATAATGAGCTTACTTCGCTTAGTCCGCTCAGAATGAACTTTCTCCGCTTAGAATCCGCTTAAATTTCGCTTACTTCGCTTAGAATCCGCCGAAATTGCGCTTTCTCTACTTAGAACCAGCTTAAATTGCGCTTAGTCCGCTTAAATTGCACTTTCTCCGCTTAGAATCCGCTTAATTTGCTATTACTCAACTTATAATCCGCTTCAATTGCGCTTACTCCGCTTAAAATCCGCTTAAATTGCGTTTACTCCCCTTAGAATCCGCTTAAATTGCGCTTACTCAGCTTATAATCCGCTTACTTTGAGCTTACTCCGCTTAAATTGCGCTTACTCCGCTTAATTTGCGCTTTCTCCGCTTAGAATCAGCTTTAATTGCGCTTACTCCGCTTTGAATCCGCTTAAATTGCGCTTAGTCCGCTTAAATTGCGCTTACTCCGCTTAATTTGCGCTTTCACCTCTTAGAATCAGCTTAAATTGCGCTTACTTCGCTTATAATCCGGTTAAATTGCGCTTACTCAGCTTATAATCCGCTTACTTTCAGCTTACTCGGCTTATAATCCGCTTAATTTGCGCTTACACCGCTTAGAATCCGCTTAAATCTCGCTTTCCCGCTTAGAATCAGCTTTAATTGCGCTTACTCCGCTTATAATCCGCTTAAATTGCACTTAGTCCGTTTAAATTGCGCTTACTCCGCTTAATTTATGCTTTCTCCGCTTAAAATCAGCCTTAATTGCGCTTTCTCTGCTTAGAATATGCCTTAATTGCGCTTAGTCCGCTTACTATGAGCTAAATCCGCTTATAATCCGCTTAATTTGCGCTTACTCCGTTTAGAATCAGCTTAACTTACGCTTTCTCAGCTTAGAATGCGCCATAATTGCGCTTTCGTCGTTTAAAATCTACTTAATTTACGCTTACTCAGCTTCTAATCCGCTTAAATTGCTCATACTCCACTTAGAATCCGCTTAACTTGCGCTTACTCCGAATTGAATCAGCTTTAATTGCGCATTCTTTGCTTAGAATTCGCTTAAATTCCCCTTACTCCGCTTAGAATCCGCTTAAATTGTGCTTTCTCCACATAGAATGAGCTTTCTCTACTTAGAACGCGCTTAAATTGCGCTTTGTCCGCTTAAATTGCGCTTTGTCCGCTTAAATTGCGCTTTATCTACTTAGGATCCGCTTATATTTCGCTTATCTCGCTTAAATTGCGCTTACTTCGATTAGAGTCCGATGAAATTGCGCTTACTCAGCTCAGGATCCGCTTCAATTGCGCTTACTGCGCTTAGGATCCTATTAAATTGCGTTTATTCCGCTTAAATTGCGCTTACTCCGCTTAAAATCCGCTTAAATTGCGCTTACTCAGCTTAAAATCCGCTTACTTTGAGCTTATTCCGCTTAATTTGCGCTTACTATGCTTAATTTGCGCTTTCTCCGCTTAGAATCAGCTTAAATTGTGCTTACTCCGCTTAGAATCCGCTTAAATTGCGCTTAGTCCGCTTAAATTGCGCTTAGTCCGCTTAAATTGCACTTACTCCACTTAGAATCCCCTTAACTTGCTCTAACTCCGAATTGAATCAGCTTTAATTGCGCTTTCTTTGCTTAGAATCCGCTTAAATTCCCCTTACGCCGCTTAGAATTCGCTTAAATTGTGCTTTCTCCACATAGAATGAGCTTTCTCCACATAGAACCCGCTTAAATTGAGCTTTGTCCGCTTAAATTGCGCATACTCCGATTACAATCTGCTTAAATTGCGCTTACTCAGCTTAAAATCCGCTTACTTTGAGCTTACTCCGCTTAGAATCCGCTTAATTTTCGCTTACACCGCTTAGAATCCGCTTGAATTGCGGTTTCCCGTTCAAATAAGCTTAAATTGCGTTTATTCCGCTTAGAATCTGCTTAAATTGCGATAAGTCCGCTTAAATTGCGCTTACCCCGCTTAATATGTGCTTTCTCCGCTTAGAATCGGTTTTAATTGCGGTTTCTCTTCTTAGAATCCGCTTAATTTGCGCTTACTCCCCTTAGAGTCCGCTTGAATTGCGCTAACTCAAATATGAATCCACTTAAATTACGCTTACTCTGCTAAATTTGCTCTTACTCCGCTTAAAATACGCTTAAATTGCGCTTAGTCCTCTTAAATTGCGCTTACTCCGCTTAATTTGCACTATATCCGCTTAGAATCAGCTTAAATTGAGCTTACTCCGCTTATAATCCACTTAAATTACGCTTACTCAGCTTATAATCCGCTTACTTTCAGTTTACTCCGCTTATCGTCCGCTGAAATTGCGCTTACTCAGCTTATAATCCGCTTATATTGAGCTTACACCGCTTAGAATCCGCTTGAATACCGCTTTCCCGCTAAGAATCAGCTTAAATTGCGCTTACTCCGCTTAGAATCTGCTTAAATTGCGCTTAGTCCGCTTAAATTGCGCTTACCCCGCTTAATTTGCGCTATCTCCGCTTAGAAGCAGCTTAAATTGAGCTTACTCTGCTTATAATCCGCTTAAATTACGCTTACTCAGCTTATAATCCGCTTACTTTGAGTTTACTCCGCTTATCGTCCGCTTAAATTGCGCTTACTCCGCTTAATTGGTGCTTTCTCCGCTTAGAATCAGCCTAAATTACGCATTGTCCGCTTAGAATCAGCTTAAATTGCGCTTTCTCCAATTAGAACCCGCTTAAATTGCGCTTTGTCCGCTTAAATTGCGCTCTATCTACTTAGGATCCGCTTATATTTCGCTTACTCCTCTTAAATTGCGCTTACTGCGCTTAGGATCCTATTAAATTGCGCTTACTCCGCTTACGATCCGACCCAACCCAACACAACCCAACCCTGTTCTCAGGGATAGACTCGCGCTGTTCCGCTCCTCTTTTGTCCTTCTTCCCGCCTTTTCCCCATAATATCGCCCTTCTTATTTTTCCGTCCCTTGTTTCCCAATCATTCGCTAGGGGGCGTTTTAATTTTCTCCGTACAAAACTTCGCCAACGCGCCTTCAAATGTGTATTTCTCGTTTTCCATTTCCGCGACGCGCGATTTTCGCTCTTCATTTTTCTCGGCCGAATTTCTCGTTTCATGCGGATTCGTCTTGATGTGCTGAAATCTTTTTGAGCTCTCTCCCGACAGTGTTTTGTTTCCGCTTTTATTTATTTTCTCGTCGTTTTCGTTTTTTTTTCGATTTTTTTTGTTTCCGAAGCGGAGATGAAAAAAGTTGAAGAACACGGCGCGTTACCCTTAACTATTCTTTTGAGGGGTCTCAGCTTAGAATCCTATTAAATTGCGCTTAGTCTGCTTATAATGAGCTTACGTCGCTAAGTCCGCTCAGAATGCACTTTCTCCGCTTAGAATCCGCTTAAATTTCGCTTAGTCAGCTTACTATGATCTTACTCCGCTTATAATCAGCTTAAATTGCGCTTACTCCGCTTATAATCCGCTTAAATTGCGCTTAGTCCGCTTACAATGAGCTTACTTCGCTTAGTCCTCTCAGAATGCGCTATCTCCGCTTACAATCCGCATAAATTTGGCTTACTTCGCTTAGAATCCGCTTAAATTGCGCTTTGTCCGCTTAAATTGCGCTTACTTTGCTTAATTTGCGCATTATCCGTTTAGAATCAGCTGAAATTGCGCTTACTCCGCTTAAAATGCGCTTACTCCGCTTAGAATCCGCTCTTAAAATGCGCTTTGTCCGCTTAAAATGCGCTTACTCCGATTTAAAACCGCTTAATTTTCGCTTACTCCGCTTAGAATCAGCTTAAATTTCGCTTACTCCGCTTAGAATCTGCATAAATTGCGCTTACTCCGCTTTGAATCCGCTTGAATTGCGCATTATCCGCTTAGAATCTCAGCTTAGAATGCGCTTAATTTGCGCTTTCTCCGCTTAGAATCAGCTTAATTTGAGCTTAGTCAGCTTAAAATCCGCTTGAATTGCTCATTAGTCAGCTTCTAATCAGCTTAAATTGCGCTTAGTCCGCTTCGAATCAGCTTTAATTGCGCTTAGTCCGCTTATAATGAGCTTAGATTCCGCTTACTCCGCTTACAATCCGATTATAATTCGCTTATCTCGCTTTAATTGCGCTTACTCCGCTTAAATTGGGCTTACTCCCCTTAGAATCCACCTTAATTGCGCTTAGTCCGCTTAAATTGCGCTTACTTTGCTTAATTTGCGATTATTTCGCTTAGAAACAGCTTAAATTGCGCTTCCTCCGCTTAGAATCCGCTTAATTTGCGCTTATTCCGCTTTGAATCCGCTTGAATTGCGCATCATCCGCTTAGAATCAGCTTAAATTGCGCCTACTCCGCTTAGAATCCGCTTAATTTGCGCTAAGACCGCTTAATTTGCGCTAAGACCGCTTACTATGATCTTACTCCGCTTATAATCCGCTTAATTTGCGCTTTTTCAGCTTAGAATCTGCATAAATTGCGCTAGGACCGATTACTATGATCTTACTCCGCTTAGAATCTCCTTAAATTTCGCTTACTCCGCTTACTCCGCTTAAATTGCGCTTACTCAGCTTAAAAAATTGCGCTTACTCCGCTTGCTCCGCTTAAATTGCGCTTAGTCCGCTTAGAACACGTTGATATCGCTTAGATATATGCTTAGACCGCTTAGAACACGTTGAGACTGGTTAAAACGGGTTTAGATCGCTTCAAAACACGTTGAATTTGCTTAAAACACGCTAAACCGCTTAGAACTGCCTGAAACCCTTTAGAACTCGTTGAGACCGCTTAGAACGGGTTTAGATTATTCCCAACCCAACCCAACGCAACCCTGTTCTCAGGGATAGACTCGCGCTTTTCCGCTCCTCTTTTGTCCTTCTTCCCGCCTTTTCCCCATAATATCGCCCTTATTATTTTTCCCTACCTTGTATCCCAATCATTCGCTAGGGGGCGTTTTAATTTTTTCCGAACAACACTGCGCCACAGCGCCTTCAAATGTTTATTCCTCGTATTCCATTTTCGCGACGCGCGATTTTCGCTCTTCTTTTTTTTTCGGCCGAATTTATCGTTTCCCGCGGATTCGTCTTGATCTGCTGAAATCTTTTTGAACTCTCTCCCGAGTCGACAGTGTTTTGTCTCCGCTTTTATTTATTTCTCGTCGTTTTCGTTTTTTTTTTGATTTTTTTGTTTCCGAAGCGGAGATGGAAAAAGTTGAAGATCACGGCGCGTTACCCTTAACTATTCTTTTGTGGGGTGTCAGTTTAGAATCATGTTAAATTGCGCTTAGTCTGCTTATACTGAGCTTACTTTGCTTGGTCCGCTCAGAATGCACTTTCTCCGCTTAGAATCCGCTTAAATTTCGCTTACTTCGCTTAGAATCCGCTTAAATTGCGCTTTCTGTACTTAGAATCAGCTTAGATTGCGCTTACTCCGTTTAGAATCCGCTTAAATTGCGCTTACTCCGTTTAGAGTCCGCTTAAATTGCGCTTAGTCCGCGTAAATTGCGCTTACTCCGCATTATTTGCGCTTTCTCCGCTTAGAATCAGCTTAAATTGAGCTTACTCCGCTTATAATCCGCTTACTTTGAGCTTACTCCGCTTAAATTGTGCTTACTCCGCTTAATTTGCGCGTTCTCCACTTAGAATCAGCTTAGATTGCGTTTACTCCGCTTAGAATCCGCTTAAATTGGGCTTAGTCCGCTAAAATTGCACCTACTCCGCTTAATTTGCACTTTCTCCGCTTAGAATCAGCTTAAATTGCGCTTACTCCGTTTATAATCCGTTTAAATTGCGCTTACTCAGCTTATAATCCGCTTACTTTGAGCTTAGTCCGCTTAAATTGCGCTTACTCTGCATAATTTGCGCTTTCTCCGCTTAGAATCAGTTTAAATTGCGCTTACTCCGCTTAGAATCCGCTTAAATTGCGCTTAGTCCGCTTAAATTGCGCTTAGTCCGCTTAAATTGCGCTTACTCCGCTTAATTAGCGCTTTCTCCGCTTAGAATCAGCTTAACTTGCGCTTACTCCGCTTATAATCCGCTTAAATTGCTCTTACTTAGTTTATAATCCGCTTAGATTGCGCTTACACCAATTAGAATCCGCTTGATTTGCGCTTTCCCGCTAAGAATCAGCTTAAATTGCGCTTACTCCGTTAAGAATCCGCTTAAATTGCGCTCACTCCGTTTAGAGTCCGCTTAAATTGCGCTTAGTCCGCGTAAATTGCGCTTACTCCGCATTATTTGCGCTTTCTCCGCTTAGAATCAGCTTAAATTGAGCTTACTCCGCTTATAATCTGCTTAAATTACGCTTACTCAGCATATAATCCGCTTACTTTGAGCTTACTCCGCTTGTAATCCGCTTAATTTGCGCTCACACCGCTTAGAATCCGCTTAAATTGCGCTTTCCCGCTTAGACTCAGCTTAATTTGCGCTTACGACGTTTAGAATCCGTTTAAATTGCGCTTAGTCCGCTTAAATTGCGCTTACTCCGCTTAATTTGTACTTTCTCCGCTTAGAATCACCTTAAATTGCGCTCTATCTACTTAGGATCCGCTTATATTTCGCTTATCTCGCTTAAATTGCGCTTACTCCGATTAGAGTCCGATAAAATTGCGCTTACTCAGCTCAGGATCCGCTTAAATTGCGCTTACTCCGCTTAAATTGCGCTTACTGTACCTAGGATCCTATTAAATTGCGCTTACTCCGCTTACGATCCGCTTAAATTCCGCTTACGACTAGCTAAATTGCGATAACTCCACTTAGAACACGTTGATATCGCTTAGATATATGCTTAGTCCGCTTAGAACACGTTGAGACTGCTTAAAACGGGTTTAGATCGCTTCAAAACACGTTGAATTTGCTTAAAACACGCTACGGCCGCTTAGAACTGCCTGAAACCCTTTAGAACTCGTTGTGACCGCTTAGAACGGGTTTAGATCCAACCCAACCCAACCCAACCAAACCCAACCCAACTCAACCCAACCCAACCGAACCTAAAACAACCCATCCCAACTCAACCCAACCCAACCCAACCCAAACCTGTTCTCATAGATAGACTCGCGCTTTTCCGCTCCTCTTTTGTCCTTCTTTCCGCCTTTTACCCATAGTATCGCCCTTCTTATTTTTCCCTCCCTTGTTTCCCAATCATTCGCTAGGGGGCCTTTTAATTTTCTCCGAACAACACTCCGCCACATCGCCTTCAAATGTTTATTTCTCGTTTTCCATTTCCACGACGCGCGATTTTCGCTCTTCTTTTTTTTTCGGCCGAATTTATCGTTTCCCGCGGATCCGTCTTGATGTGCTGAAAGCTTTTTGAGCTCTCTCCCGAGTCGACAGTGTTTTGTTTCCTCTTTTATTTATTTTTAGTCGTTTTCGTTTTTTTTCGATTTGTTTTGTTTGCGAAGCGGAGATGGAAAAAGTTGAAGATCACGGCGCTTTACCCTTAACTATTCTTTTGTGGGGTCTCAGCTTAGAATCATGTTCAATTGCGCCTAGTCTGCTTATAATGAGCTTACTTCGCTTAGACCGCTCAGAATGCACTTTCTCCGTTTAGAATCCGCTTAAATTGCGCTTTCTCTACTTAGAACCAGCTTAGATTGCGCTTACTCCGCTAAAGATACGTTTAAATTGCGCCTACTCCGCTTAAATTTCGATTACTCCGCTTAAATTTCGCTTACTCCGCTTAAATTGCGCTTACTCCGCTTACTCCGCTTAAATTGCGCTTACTCCGCTTACGATGAGCTTAGTTTGCGCTTACTCCGCTTAAATTGCGCTTACTCCGCTTACGATCAGCTTAAATTGCGCTTACTCCGCTTAGAATCCGCTTAAATTGCGCTTAGTCCGCTTAAATTACGCTTTCTCCTCTTAGAATCCGCTTAATTTGCTATTACTCAACTTATAATCCGCTTCAATTGCGCTTACTACTCTTAGAATCCGCTAAAATGTCGCTTACACCGCCTTATATTCGATTTCTCCGCTTATAATCCGCTTAAATTGAGCTAACTCAGCTTATTATCCGCTTACTTTGAGCTTACTCCGCTTATAATCCGCTTAATTTGTGCTTACACCGCTTAGAATCCGCTTGAATTGCGCTTTCTCGTTTAAATAAGCTTAAATTGCGTTTACTCCGCTTAGAATCCGCTGAAATTGCGATAAGTCCGCTTAAATTGCGCTTACTCCGCTTAAATTGCGCTTACTGCGCTTAGAATCGGCTTTAATTGCGCTTTCTCTTCTTAGAATCCGCTTAAATTGCGCTTAGTCCGCTTACTATGAGCTTAATCCGCATATAATCCGCTTATTTTGCGCTTTTTCTCCTTAGAATCCGCTTGAATTGCGCTTACTCAAATATGAATCCACTTAAATTACGCTTACTCCGCTAAATTTGCGCTTACTCAGCTTAAAATACGCTTAAATTGCGCTTAGTCCGCTTAAATTGCGCTTACTCCGCTTAATTTGCGCTATCTCCGATTAGAATCAGCTTAAATTGAGCTTACTCCGCTTATAATCCACTTAAATTACGCTTACTCAGCTTATAATCCGCTTATAATCGGCTTATAATCCGCTTATCGTCCACTTAAATTGCGCATACTCCGCTTAATTTGTGCTTTCTCCGCTTAGAGTCAGCCTAAATTACGCTTTGTCTGCTTAGAATCGGCTTAAATTGCGCTTTCTCCAATTGGAACCCGCTTAAATTGCACCTTGTCCGCTTAAATTGCGCTCTATCTACTTAGGATCCGCTTATATTTTGCTTATCACGCTTAAATTGCGCTTACTCCGATTAGAGTCCGATAAAATTGCGCTTACCCAGCTCAGGATCCGCTTAAATTGCGCTTACTCCGCTTAAATTGCGCTTACTGCGCTTAGGATCCTATTAAATTGCGCTTACTCCGCTTACGATCCGATTAAATTCCGCTTATTCCGCTTACGACAAGCTAAATTGCGCTAACTCCACTTAGAACACGTTGATATCGCTTAGATATATGCTTAGACCGCTTAGAACACGTTGAGACTTCTTAAAACGGGTTTAGATCGCTTCAAAACACGATGAATTTGCTTAAAACACGCTAAGACCGCTTAGAACTGCCTGAAACCATTTAGAACTCGTTGAGACCGCTTAGAACGGGTTTAGATCCAACCCAACCCAACCCAACCCAACCCAACCCAAACCAACCCAACCCTGTTCTCAGGGATAGACTCGCGCTATCCCGCCCTTCTTATATTTCCCTCCCTTGTTTCCCAATCATTCGCTAGGGGGCGTTTTAATTTTCTCCGAACAAAACTTCGCCACAGCGCCTTCAAATGTTTATTTCTCGTATTCCATTTCCGCGACGCGCGATTTTCCCTCTTCTTTTTTTCTCGGCCGATTTTATCGTTTCCCGCGGATTCGTCTTGATGTGCTGAAATCTTTTTGAGCTCTCTCCCGATTTGACAATGTTTTGTTTCCGCTTTTATTTATTTTCTCGTCGTTTTCGTTTTTTTATCGATTTTTTTGTTTCGGAAGCGGAGATGGAAAAAGTTGAAGATCATGGCGTGTTACCCTTAACTGTTCTTTTGTGGGGTCTCAGCTTAGAATCATGTAAAATTGCGCTTAGTCTGCTTATTATGAGCTTACTTCGCGTAGTCCGCTCCGAATGCACTTTCTCCGCTTAGAATCCGCTTAAATTTCGCTTAATTCGCTTAGAATCCGCTTAAATTGCGCTTTCTCTACTTAGAGCCAGCTTAGATTGCGATAACTCCGCTTAGAATTCGTTTAAATTGCGCTTACTCCGCTTAGAATCCGCTTAAATTCCGCTTTGTGCGCTTGAATTGCGCATACTCCGCTTAATTTGCGCTTTCTCCGCTTAGAATCAGCTTAAATTGCTCTTACTCCGCTTATAATTCGCTTAAATTGCGCTTACACCGGTTAGAATCCGCTTGAATTGCGCTTTTCCGCTTAAAATCAGCTTAAATTCCGCTTACTGGGCATAGAATCCGCTTAAAATGCGCTTAATCCGCTTAAATTGCGCTTACTCCGCTAATAATCCGCTTAATTGGCGCTTACTCAGCTTATAATCCTCCTACTTTCAGCTTACTCCGCTTATAATCCGCTTAATTTGCGCTTACTCCGCTTAGAATCCGCTTGAATTGCGCTTTCCCGCTTAAAATCAGCTTAATTTGCGCTTACACAGCTTATAATCCGCTTAAATTGCGCTTAGTAGGCTTAAATTGCGTTTAGTCCGCTTAATTTGTGCTTTCTCCGCTTAGAATCTGCTTAAATTGCGCTTACTCCGCTTATAATCCGCTTAAATTACGCTTACTCAGCTTATAATCCGCTTACTTTCAGTTTACTCCGCTTAGAATCCGCTTGAATTGTGCTTTCCTGCTTAGAATCAGCTTAATTTGCGCTTACTACGCTTAGAATCCGTTTAAATTGCGCTTAGTCCGCTTAAATTGCGCTTACTCCGCTTTATTTGTGCTTTCTCCGCTTAGAATCAGTCTAAGTTTCGCTTTCTCCGCTTGGAATCACCTTTAATTGCGCTTTCTCCACTTAGAACCCGCTTAAAATGCGCTTTGTCTGCTTAAATTGCGCTCTATCTACCTAGGATCCGCTTATATTTCGCTTATCTAGCTTAAATTGCGCTTACTCCGCTTAAATTGCGCTTACTGCACTTATGATCCTATTAAATTGCGCTTACTCCGCTTACGATCCGCTTAAATTCCGCTTACGACAAGCTAAATTGCGAAAACTCCACTTAGAACACGTTGATATCGCTTAGATATATGCTTAGACCGCTTAGAACACGTTGAGACTGCTTAAAACGGGTTTAGATCGCTTCAAAACACGTTGAATTTGCTTAAAAAACGCTAAGACCGCTTAGAACTGCCTGAAACACCTTAGAACTCGTTGAGACCGCTTAGAAAGGGTTTAGATTATACCCAACCCAACCCAACCCTACCCTGTTCTCAGAGATAGACTCGCGCTTTTCCACTCCTCTTCTGTCCTTCTTCCCGCCTTTTCCCCATAATGTCGCCCTTCTTATTTTTCCCTCCCTTGTATCCCAATCATTCGCTAGTGGGCGTTTTAATTTTTTCCGAACAACACTCCGCCACAGCGCCTTCAAATGCTTATTCCTCGTATTCCATTTCCGCGACGCGCGATTTTCGCTCTTCTTTTTTTTTCGGCCGAATTTATCGTTGCATGCGGATTCGTCTTGATGTGCTGAAATCTTTTTGAGCTCTCTCCCGAGTCGACAGTGTTTTGTTTCCGCTTTTATTTATTTCTCGTCGTTTTCGTTTTTTTTTCGATTTTTTTTTGTTTCCGAGCGGAGATGGAAAAAGTTGAAGTTCACGGCGCGTTACCCTAACTATTCTTTTGTGGGGTGTCAGCTTAGAATCATGTTAAATTGCGCTTAGTCTGCTTAAATTACGCTTTCTCCAATTAATTAGCGCTATCTCCGCATAGAATCAGCTTAAATTGAGCTTACTCCGCTTATAATCCACTTAAATTACGCCTACTCAGCTTATAATCCGCTTACTTTGTGTTTACTCCGCTTATCGTCCGCTTAAAATGCGCCTACTCCGCTTATAATCCGCTTAATTTGCGCTTACATCGCTTAGAATTCGCTTGAATTGCGCTTTCCCGCTTAGAATCAGCTTAAAATGCGTTTACTCCGCTTAGAATCCGCTTAAATTGCGCTTAGTCCGCTTAAATTGCGCTTACCCCGCTTAATGTGTGCTTTCTCCGCTTAGAATCGGCTTTAATTGCGTTTTCTCTTCTTAGAATCCGCTTAAATTTCGCTTAGTCCGCTTACTATGAGCCTAATCCGCTTAGAATCCACTTGAATTGCGCTTACTCAACTAAGAATCCACTTAAATTACGCTTACTCCGCTAAATTTGCGCTTACTCCGCTTGAAATCCGCTTAAATTGCGCTTACTCCGCTTAATTTGCACTTTCTCCGCTTAGAATCAGCTTAAATTGCGCTTACTCCGCTTATAATCCGCTAAAATTGCGCTCACTCAGCTTAAATTGCGCTTTCTCCGCTTAAATTGCGCTTACTCCGCTTTTAATCCGATTAAATATCGCTAACTCAAATTATTATCCGCTTACGTTGAGCTTACTCCGCTTTAGAATCCGCTTAAATTGCGCATAGTCCGCTTAAACTGCGCTTACCCCGCTTTATTTATGCTTTCTCCGCTTAGAATCGGCTTTAATTGCGCTTTCTCTGCATAGAATCCGCTTAAATTGCGTTTACTCAGCTTAAAATCCGCTGACTTTGAGCTTACTCCGCTTATAATCCGCTTAATTTGCGCTTACACCGCTTAGAATCCGCTTGAATTGCGCTTTCCCGCTTAGAATCAGCTTAAATTGCGCTTACTCCGCTTAGAATCCGCTTCAATTCCGCTTAGTCCGCTTATATTGCGCTTACCCCACTTAATTTGTGCTTTCTCCGCTTAGAATCGGCTTTAATTGCGCTTACTCTGCTTAGAGTCACCCTAAATTACGCTTACTCAGCTTAATTGTCGCTTACTCCGCTTAGAAGCAGCTTAAATTACGCTTTCTCAGCTTAGAATGCGCCATAATTGCGCTTTCGTCGTTTAAAATCTTCTTAATTTACGCTTGNCATATTTGAGCAGAAATCTATAACGAATCAAAAGATCAGAAACCATACTAAAATATGGCATAATCGGTTTTTCCATTAGTTTCCTTTAATCACGTGTGCATCGCAGCAAACTTGAACGTTTTTAAGAAAAATCGGAGAAAATTTTTTCTGTGAAAATTTCCCAAGTTTGACACCCTGTATCCTTTTGACGCGCACAGGAAACGAAAAATAAAAGGTAGAACAACAAAATTCAATCTTCTCTGAATATCTATGCTAAGTTTGACGTTCCTCACTCTAAAAAACCATTTTTGGCCCCTTGGCCAGCTTTTTTCGATTCTAGCCCACTGTGCGACGCTTAGTTAATGCTTTTTTCGCTTCCAAACTGATGACACCGCTTTGTTTTCGTATTTTTATGATTTCCGATTCTTACGCTTATAGGACCGCTTAGTTTGAGCTTTTTTCGCTTTCGTGCGATGAGATCGCTTCATATTGTGCTTTTCGTGTTCAATATACGCTGAGACCGCTTCGTTTACGTTCGTTACGCTTAAAGGATGATGACATCGCTTAGTTAATGTTTCGCTATCCATGGGATTAGTCCGCTTAGTTACCGCTTCGCTTAAAGTACGATGAGTTCGCTTAGTTGACGTTTTTCCGCTCGCTTATTGCGTTACGTAACTTGTTTTTAACGTACCTAACGGCTAATAAAAAAAACGGTCGTAAAACACACCGCGTATCCATGGCAACCAAATGACCCGCGTGAAAAAAAAGAAACAAATGAAGTCGACACCTATGAACCCGCTTCTTCAAAACCTCGACTTCGCCCTACACAAATTCCTCGGAAAAAAACAAAACAAAAGCGAAAATAACAAAAAAAGCAAACCGCCGACCGCTATTCAATTGTTTCCGGGATTTATCCCTTCTACTCCGCGCATATCGACGCTCGCCCACTTTTTTATATCGCCCGTCTTTTTTTCCCCGCGGTTTCCGCGCTTTCGCGATCCGCTTTTGTTTCGATCGCTTTTCGCGCGCTTTTAATTTTTTTCGGCGGAAAAAGCGTTATTTACTTGTTCGACCGCGATGCTCTTCTTTTTGCGTATAGAGAGCGCTCTTCATTTGGCGACGTCAAACGATTCAAGGCCGGTGACAGCCCAAGAACAAATGAATCTCTGATTCCCACCGAAACAGATTGTTTCCGCGGTTCACTTGTCTTTTTATTTTTCGCTGCGATATTGTTTTCCTTTTTTTCTCGGCGCGAATTTGAATAAACGTACTTTGCGTTTTGCGCGCGCGGAAACAGTTTCCGAGAATTTCCGCACATAAGCGCGATAATTCGGGGTCAGCGGACTAATGATCAAATCAGCCAAGTCAGCATCTACTCAGCGACTTCATCACAAACTCTGTGCACTCTTATGCACTCAGCGAAGTCATCATAGACTCAGCGAAGTCATCATAAACTAAGTGGACTCAGCATAAACTCAGCGAAATCATCATAAACTAAGCGTACTTAGCATATACTCAGCGAAGTCATCATAAACTAAGCTGACTCAGCATAAACTAAGCAAATCATCATACATTTAGCGGACTCATCATAAACTCAGCGCAGCCATCACTCAGCGGACTAATCGCACACTTATCTCTCTTATCTAACGATTTTAATAATAATAATCACAATAACAACGGATTTACAATAATAAAACCAACAACGAACGATTCAAATATGGTTTCTATCGATAAATCAACAATTGAGTAAGAATTTCAGTGACAACATTTTCGTTACAAATATTATTAAACTGATTAACGACGTTTTGAGGACAATACATGTTAAAACATGTGAAGAGCGCTTAGATTGCGCTTAAAACATGCTGAGGGATCTTAGATTCCGCTTTAAGCATGTTGAGACCGCTTAGAATACGCTGAATACGCTTTTAATACGTTTAGACAGCTGATATTACGTTGGAAGCGCTTAAAACCTGTTGAGAGCGATTATATTCCCCTACAAACATGTTCAGATCGCTTAGATTGCGCTTAAAAAGTGTTGATACCGCTTAGATATCGCTTAAACATGTCGATACACAGCAAATACCGCTCTCAATACGCCTAATTGTTCTAAGCGAACTCAACGTGTTCTAAGCGAACTCAACGTCTTCTAAGCGAACTCAACGTGTTCTAAAGCGATCTCAACGTGCTCTAAGCGCACTCAACGTTCTCGTTCCAAACGAACAAATACAACATATTCCGGGGCGCAAATAAGTCTTTCGTGACAAATAATCCTTAATTACGTAATAATTAAACGTTAATTCCGATTTCCCGAATTAAAAACCCGAAATCGGTTCGTTTTCGACTCAATTTTAAAGCAAAACGGAATCTTATTGCGGTTAATTTGAGCGCCGACAAATGAACGGCGAAATTAAATTAAAACGAGCGAGAGTTTTTCGCGTCGAAATAAATAATAACAATTGATAATAAAGTGTTGAGAGCCCTTAGGTTGCGCTTGAAACATGCTGAGAGCGCTTAGATTCCGCTTTAAGCATGTTGAGACCGCATAGATTACGCTGAATAAGCTTTTATTACGTTTAGACAGCTGATATTACGTTGGAAGCGCTTAAAACCTGTTGAGAGCGATTATATTCCCCTACAAACATGTTCAGATCGCTTAGATTGCGCTTAAAAAGTGTTGAGACCGCTTAGATATCCCTTTAAAAGTGTTGAGACCTCTTCGATATCTCTTAAACATGTTGAGACCGCTTAGATTTCGCTTAAACATGTTGAGAGCACTTAGATTTCACTTAAACCGCTAACAATGTGGTCACACCGCTTAGAACTCGCTTAAACCATGTTGAGACCGCTTAGATTGCGCTGAAAGCGCTTAGAACAGGATCCCAGCGAGAGAAAACGTAGAAAACGGCAAATGTTAAGTGAGTGTAGAAAATGGCTTCTGAGTTAAGAATTGAGACCAAAAAACCCGTTATTTTAGAGTCCATTTTAAAGTCCTCACAATTTGAATTCAAAAATAGAAATCCGTTGGACTGATTGATGGCTGACACGCAGCGCCAACTGGCAGGCGGCGGACGGAAAAACAACTACACAAAGACGATAATATTTCAGACGAAAAAAATGGCGGAATTTTTCGGAAACGCCAAAAAGTGTAGTAAAAATAGACGCAGCGACGAAAGGGAGACATCTAGCGGGAATTAATGGAGGCCAGATGAGGCGGATGAGCCGACAATGGCAGATAATGGCGATAATGACTTCGATATGATTGTTATAACTCAATTGTTGAAGTTGCGCTTGGTCCGCTTAAATTGCGCTTACTCCACTTAATTTGCGCTTTCTCCGCTTAGAATCAGCTTAAATTGCGCTTAATCCGCATAGAATCCGTTTATAATGCGTTTATCTCGCCTAAATTGCGCTTACTCCGCTTAAATTGCGCTTACTCCGCTTACGATCAGCTTAAATTGCGCCTACTCCGTTTAAATTGCGCTTACTCCGCTTAAATTGCGCTTACTCCGCTTAAATTGCGCTTACTCCGCTTACGATCAGCTTAAATTGCGCCTACTCCGTTTAAATTGCGCTTACTCCGCTTATAATCCGCTTCAATTACGCTTTCTCAGATAAGAATCAGCATAAATTGCGCTTACTCCGCTTAGAATCCCCTTAAATTTCGCTTACTACGCTTAAATTGCGCTTACTCCGATTAGAATCCGCTTAATTTACGCTTACTCAGCTTCTAATACGCTTAAATTGCGATTACTCCGCTTAGAATCCGCTTAATTTGCGCTTAGTCCGCTTAAAGTGCGCTTTCTTCGCTTAGAATCCGCTTAATTTGCACTTACTCAGCTAATAATCCGCTTAAATTGCGTTTACTCCCCTTAGAATCCGCTTAAATTGCGCTTACTAAGCTTACAATCTGCTTACTTTGAGCTTACTCCGCTTATAATCCGCTTAATTTGCGCTTACTCCGCTTAGAATCCGCTTGAATTGCGCTTTCCTGCTTAGATTCAGCTTAAATAACGCTTACTCCGCTTAGAATCCGCTTAAATTGCACTTCATCCGCTTAAATTGCGCTTACTCCGCTTAGAATCAGCATAAATTGCGCATAATCCGCTTAGAATCCGTTTAAATTGCGCTTAGTCCTCTTACTATTAGCTTACTCCGCTTATAATCCGCTTAATTTTCGATTACTCCGCTTAGAATCCGCTTAAAGTGCGCTTAGTCCGCTTAAATTGCGCTTACTCCGCTTTGAATCCGCTAAATTTGCGCTTACTCCGCTTAGGATCCTATTAAATTGCGTTTAGTCCGCTTAGAATCAGCTTAAATAGCACTTTCTTAGCTTAGAATGCGCCTAAATTTCGCTTTCTCAGCTTAAAATCTACTTAATTTGCGCTTACTCAGCTTCTAATCCGCTTAAATTCCGCTTACTCCGCTTAGAATCCGTTTAAATTGCGCCTTGTCCGATAAATTGCGCTTTCCCTACTTAGGATCCGGCTATATTTCGCTTATCTTGCTTAAATTGCGCTTACTCCGCTTAGAGTCCGATAAAATTGCGCTTACTCCGCTTAGGATCCTCTTAAATTGCGCTAACTCCGCTTAAATTGCGCTTATTCCGCTTAGGATCCTATTAAATTGCGTTTAGTCCGCTTAGGATCCGCTTAAATTCCGCTTACTCAGCTTACGACCGGCAAAATTGCGCCTACTCCGCTTACTACGCTTAATTTGCGCTTACTCCGCTTAAAACACGTTTATATCGCTTAGATATATGCTTAGACCGCTTAGAACACGCTGAGACCGCTTAAAACGGGTTTAGATCGCTTCAAAACACGTTCAATTTGCTTAAAACACGCCAAGACCGCTTAGAACAGCCTGAAACCCTTTAGAACTCGTTGAGACCGCTTAGAACGGGTTTAGACCCAACCCAACCCAATCCAACCCAACCCTGTTTTCAGACAAAGACTCGCGCTTTTCCGCTCCTATTTTGTCCTTTTTCCCGCCTTTTCCCCATCATATCGCCCTTCTTTTTTTTCCCTCCCTTGTTTCCCAATCTGTCGCTAGGGGGCGTTTAAATTTTCTCCGAACAACACTCCGCCACAGCTCCTTCAAATGTTTATTTCTCGTATTCCATTTCCGCGACGCGCGATTTTCGCTCTTCTTTCTTTTTCGGCCGAATTTATCGTTTCCCGCGGATTCGTCTTGATGTGCTGAAATGTGTTTGAGCTCTCTCCCGAGTCGACAGTGTTTCCGTTTCAACTTTTATTTATGTTCGCGTCGTTTTTGTTTTTTTTTCGATTTTTTTTTGTTTCCGAAGCGGAGATGGAAAAAGTTGAAGATCGCGGCGCGTTACCATTAACGATTCTTTTGTTGGGTATTAATTCATCTTCGCTCTTTTCCTGAGTAATCGCAAGGTAAGCGGATTCTAAGCGGAGTAAGCGCAATTTAAGCGGATCCTTAGCGGAGTAAGCGCAATTTAAACTGATTGTAAGCGGAGTAAGCGCCATTTATGCGGACAAAGCGCAATTTAAGCTGGTTCTAAGCTGAGTAAGCGCAATTTAGGATGTTTCTAAGCGGTATAAGCGCACTTTAAGCGGATTATAAGCTAAGTAATCGCAAGTTAAGCGGATTCTAAGCGGAGTAAGCGCAATTCAATCGGACCCTAAGCGGAGTAAGCGCAATTTAAGCGATATAAGCAGATCCTAAGTGGAGAAAGACTTATTTGCGCCCCGGAATATGTTGTATTTGTTCGTTTGGAACGAGAACGTTGAGTGCGCTTAGATCACGTTGAGATCGCTTAGAAGACGTTGAGTTCGCTTAGGAATACGTTGAGTTCGCTTAGAAGACGTTGAGTTCGCTAAGGAATACGTTGAGTTCGCTTAGAAGACGTTGAGTTCGCTAAGGAATACGTTAGGTTCGCTTAAAAGACGTTGCGTTCGCTTAGAACACGTTGAGTTCGCTTAGAAGACGTTGAGTTCGCTTAGGAATACGTTG